>APFE030267518.1:128371-175699 GCA_000404065.3 Pinus taeda | reverse complement strand
GTATTCCTACGGCTACAACCATATAGGAAAATGTCCCTCAAGCAAGCTAAGAAGGATAATAAATTATCACCAAAGTATTATGGTCCATACAAGGTGTTGCAAAAGATTGGTACTATGGCATACAAATTGGAGCTTCCTGCAACTTCCCGATTGCACCCAGTTTCCATGTTTCATGTTTAAAGAAGGTTATACGAGACAAGCTCCCAGTTCAAACAATATTGCCAGAACTTGATGAGGAAGGAAAAATTATATTGGAACCAGAAGCAGTCAT
Source organism: Pinus taeda (assembly GCA_000404065.3). Classification (NCBI taxonomy): domain Eukaryota; kingdom Viridiplantae; phylum Streptophyta; class Pinopsida; order Pinales; family Pinaceae; genus Pinus; species Pinus taeda. The sequence continues at coordinate 175,428 of APFE030267518.1, read as the reverse complement.
AGAAACAAAAACTCGACAACTATGAAATCGATCAATTTCAGAGTATCTTATCAAGTGAAAGAACTCATCCACTGAAGACTCCACATGGGAGGATGATAATTTTATACAGAAGTATCCAGAACTACTCAACCATTGAGGACAACACTTTTTTGAAGAAGAGGGGCACGTTGGGTCCCTATAATACTAGTGATTACCCCATTACCATTGTAGTTGTACCCCTTATTAATATTGTTGTGCCCCTATTGTCCCCATATTGTTATTACTGTGCCCCATAGAATCCCTCTATCGTTATTTTTGTGGCTTTATATTATTATTGTTAGGTCGGCTAGGTTATATTGTGACTCCTTAGACTCCTATATATAGAAAGGAGGTTTTGTCATTTGAATCATCGAAGAATTGTTCATTTATGTAATGTAAAGGAGGTTTCCCCCTTGAAGAGGCTAAATTCTAAGGCATTGATCTATCTTTTCTATCTTTTCTTGAGCTGGTTTCATAACATTATGAACCTAGAGGAGAAGAAGCACCAATTTGATTAAAGAGTCAAATCTCAAATCTAAAGGAAATAAATGAGGGATCCCTTTTTTTAAGCATGAAAAGAGCTAAATATATATTAATCTACTGGGCCATCTACATATATTCCGCATAATCAACAGGAAAGCTATACCAATATTCCTGTGAGAAACTAGAGCAAGTTCCACATATAGAAAACATAATCAGTCAAATATAGCCAATATAGGGAAAATTGATAAGTGCTACATGTAGGAAATAACAATTGAAAGAGATAATTCAGAACCAATAGCATCCACTGTAAAATGGTATTAAAACCATTCAACCCGTTCCAAGAAATAGTTATAATTTTATAAGCTTCGAGCTCATGTAAACCCGTGTTGCATAAAAAAAACAAAAATTGTTATCCAAAGAATGACTTATATAGCATTACAGAGTTATCAAGGACATGTGTACTCCACTGTGCCAATCCTCTTGTCTTCCATTATAATGTCCATCTGCACTTTCCCAATTTACCAAGTAGACCTTTGTTAGATAGGTCATCAGTAGTCTCATTGTGTACTCTACCAATACGTCAGACTGAGGGCTACCCTAGTTGGATCTAGAGTCCTTCAATTCTCTTTAACCAGCCTTACAATTCTTTTTGTTTAATCTGTGCCTTTCATTTGACATGTTCTAGGAATATCTTTGAGTCCCCATATATATGTATCCCCGAGATATCAAGTAATTTAATAAGCCACAACATACCCCAAAATTCCATAGCCTCAAAATTATTGTTTGTTCCAATACAAACATTCCAATGATCCTTATATTGTATATCCCTTGTGATGACAATCAAAAATCTGCAACCACATATGCTATTTTGCGCCACATCATCAAAGTAATCACATGAGAGATCCATGTGAGGTTAGTTTCTCCTATTTGCAATATCTTTTGGAATGCTTTCATGCGTGGGATATAGAACATATAATGAGGATTTTTTCATGTATCATACCTCAGACCAATTCTAAAAAATGTACATATTTCTCCGTTTCCAAATAGTCCAGAAAAGAAATAATGGGATGGCACGCCAAATTAGTTTTTGCTTGCACCACCATTCCATCAAATCTACAATGTGCACATGATTTAGATACGAGAAACCAAAATGATTCGCTAGTTTATGCCATACTTGAGTCACCTTATGGCATTTGAGAAACATATGCATGTTATCCTCCGCGGTGTTTTCGCAGATTGCAGAAATATCAGGGCCATGCCAATGCCACTTTTGCAGATTCTCCTAGGTAAGATTCTTATTATGGTATACTAGCCATGCAAAGTAGATGATTTTAATTGGAAAATGGTTACTCCATAGGGAAATAAGAGTTGGGTCCTCCAACTTGTTAACATCACCACCACATAGAGTTGCATATACATCAACAACACTTATGTTGCCATCCTTTATTTTCCCCGCCCATACCATTTTGTCACAATGTTATTCCTGACATATTCCCAAGACTTGATAGGCCACACATACTTGATTCCATTCTGATGCCAAATTATCTGTCATTCGTAGTTCTATTGAAGTTTTCCATATGGGATATCTATCCCTCCAAGTACTGATCAATCGGTTCCATAAAAATATTCCATGATCATGAACAAAAATTAGTAAATTGTCAGGGAAACAATAGTCCCGACCAACACCCTATATCTTATCCAACCTGATTATAACGGAATTTTTGGATCCCATATTCCAAACCAGATGCTATAGGAAGAAAGATGACACCTTATTCATACTATTCCAGATGGCCGATCCACTTGTTGATCCAATGCTGTGACTCTGAAACCATATATGAATTCCCTGTTTTTCATATACTTATGTTTGATCACCTTACTCCATATTCCAAAGCCGAAAATGGCACGCTAGAGTGATTTCACCCACATTGGGATACTAAAGGTATTCAAATTCATAATACCCCATCCCCCCTTGTTTCTTGGCCTTGCAATATGTGTCAGTTTGGTTAAGTGAATTTTATGGATTCCATTACAACTCGACCAAATAAACTTAGCAATGATATGATTGATACTTATAATGATTGCCTTTGGGATCTCATATAAATGAGCCCAGAAAACTCCAAGTTGAGCAAGCACAGCTTGTGTGAGAATCACACACCCCCAAAGAGACAGACAATGAAACTCCAATCTAGCAAATCGCTTGAAGAATTGATCAACCATCCATTGCCAATCAATATTCCTATAGAAAGTTGGTTTAATACGGTATCCAAGATATTGCATACCATATGACATTAGATCCGCTTTTATGTCAAATAGATTCTTGATATATTCAATAACCTCCATGTCCCCAACATCATGATATATAATAGATTTATGTAGATTCATATTCATTCTAGTTGCAATAGCAAAGTTTTTAAATATATGGCAAAGATGCAACCAAGTAAAATGATTTAACATTACCATAACAAGTACATCATCTACAAAAAAAATGTGAGAAATTTTGTTATTAATACCCATTTCCAAAGCATGAATGTGTTCATCTGCCACTTCTTTTTTTATCCATAAGCTCAATCCATACATAGCTAATATAAATAGGAGGGGAGATAAAGAACAACCTTGTTGTAGACCTTGTCCAGCCCGGAAGAAATGGTTAGGAAGTCCATTTATAATAATTGCATAGTTTATGTTCAAGACACAAGCCATGACCCAATTCACACATTGGGGAAGTAAACCAATTTTGAATAGTACCATTCTCAAATATCCCCAATCAACACAATCATATGCTTTTTGCAAGTCCACTTTCATAATACCAACATTTATATGCTTAGTGTGAATAGAATGCATACACTCTTGTGCAATGGCGACAACATCATGTATTTGATGATCTGGTAGAAAACCAATTGTTCAGGTGTTATAAACTTTGACAAAGTACTGCACATATGGACAACAATAATTTTAGAGATAATATTATAAATAGGATTACAGAGTAATATGGGCCTGAAATCATTAAATGTCAATGATGGAGTTTCCTTAGGGATAAGAGCTATATAGGTTGAATTTATGCGTAGATGAATAATCGCCGTGATTCTTGACTCCACCATATTCTAGAGGTAATTTTTAAATATTTCAAAAAAGTGAATGAAAATGTCAACCGACCACCCATTCGGGCCTGGGCTTTTGTCTGGCTTAAAAGATTTTAATACATCCAATATTTCATCTTTAGTGACCTCTTTGAAAATTTTTCATTGTCCTCAGCTTCAAACGTAGTTGGATAAAGTTCAACAACCCATAACATATCACCCCCATTAGCAGCTCCTTTACGGGCATATGTGTTTTGAAAGTGCTCAACAACAACACTGCTAATATCATCCTGCATCTGAAAATGCTTGCCCTACACATCATATATCTCCCAAATAGAATTGATATTGCATTGATGATTCACATATCTATGAAGAAATTTAGTATCACTGTCACCTTCCTTAATCCAGATTGCCCGACTCTTCAAGCACTAAGTAGCTTCAATAACAGATAAAATATCCTCTTCTTTTTTAATTTCAAGTGCATGTATATGAGTCCTGATATCCTCATGAAGTGAATGGGAGGACATCTGAGGCAAAAGTGATTCCAGTTCAAGTTCAATATCCTTAAGATCCTTTTGCTAATCTAGTACCTTTTGTCTTTACCATTCTTTTACATTCCGTCGGAGGACATCTAGCTTAGCCAAAATAAGTTCCATAGGGAGAAGCCCCGATGTGAGAGGCGAAGCCCATATTGAGCGAACAAAATCATTAAAGTCATGATCCACAAGCCGAGTATAGTTGAATTTAAATGGCATACCATATCTATGAAACCTCACCCGCCAATATAGAACAATAGGGCGATGATGAGATAGAAAGTTACCTATCACATATGAATATACATTACCCAGGCGATCCATTAAAGTCTCATGCAATAAAAAGCAGTCCAGCCTTTTCGCTATATATGCCTCCCCTTTCCTACAATTATCCCAGGTAGGAATGGCCATTTGTGGGCATCTATCAATGAAGTTATGTTTCATGATTAATTCTCAGATCATTGCCCCAATTGGATCAGCCTTTCTGGTCCTCCCCCATACTTCCTCCAATCCCACAGTACAGTTAAAATCCCCAGCAACAATCAGAGAAGCAAGATCCATGACACAAGAATCAAACAGCTCCTGCCAAAATGTCATCCTGTTCCTATATCGACCATATAGGTTTAAGATGTGAATGCAATCCGATTGCCCATGAAAATAAGCCTCAATCAAAATACCAATCGATCAAGAAAAATCAGTTGACCGAACCCAGAGTGGATCCCATAAAACTGCAAGCCCACCAGATTATCCGGCAACAATTGTAGTAGAAATGTACCATGCGAGAACATTTTCTAGTAATATATGACAACATTAGAAACCAAATGCATGGTTTCTTATAATAAAATAATACAAGGAACTTTGAGGGTGTTCCCAAACCCTGGATGTTAAGTGATAGTATAGCAATCATGACACATCCCATGCAGGCATCCATGCTCCAAGGGCCCATGTAGCGGGGATATTAGCATTGGGAACATCAACGAGTAAATTATCAATAGGGAAATGTGAAGTATTCAGTCTCGCATGGCCCCTAAAATGATGGCTTCCATGATTTCCCCTATGTCAGACAATAATATTGCTCGCAAAGGTGGAATTGATATGAGGAGAAGGTAAGTTATACGACTTATGAATAGTAAGAGAACATAGGTTTAGGGTTTTTCAGTTATTTAATGATTCCAAGTCGCTACCCATAAAGTTGGTAGGCGATGTACGTGGAGTGATAGAAGGGCTAATACTAGTTCAAGGGCCTTGAGTTTTAGGAGCACACGAGGGGGCAAGGAATATAGGTAAAGAATGAGGTGTACGGGATGTTATGTGCCAGATAAAACTCGAGAGTGACATGACCAAGAGATGTGTAAACTGGGGATTTAGTACGAATAGGTGGAACTGGGCAACATATATCATATGGATCAGATTTTTCAGAAGAGAGAGGGGATGACGAGATATTGAGAGGAGAAGTGCCATCACGAGAAGTTTTGTGAACAAAATTTTGCAGAGTGTGAGTTCCGTGTAAAGTATGTGATTGTCAGCGTGTTTGATGGCTCCGCAAATGTGTAGCCATCAAATGGAACTTTTTTGGCGCGTCCATATTTTTCCTTCCTTGAATACGTCCCCCCTTTTGCTAGGGACGATTTGCCACAATATGCCTCGTATGATGACAAAAAATAACAACAGAAAGGGACGCCCCAATAGTCCAACCTCTGAGTGAGGTTTGTCTCCCCAGAGTGCACGCTTATATGATCTAGGAAGGATCCCGAGTATTCTTTTTAAATTAAAATCCAAGCGACCTGCTTTTCTAGTGCCCCTAAACATTGAGGATGAACATATTTGAATTTCCTAATTGCATTACCAATATCCTCCAAGGCCTGCTTGATCCAATGTTCAATCGACAGTCCTGGAAACTTCACCCAAATTAATTTATTATGTAGGGTATTATTCAGGGAATTGAACCCGATAAACCATGAATGAAGTTCCAAGAAACTATGCTTATCAATCCATGGGATAGACTTCATCTTCCACAGATCTTCCTGACTCAAGAAATGGAAATTGTACCATTCCCGCATCAACCTCACCGCCATTGGCATATAGCCCAACATGGACTTCAACTTCTATGTAATCTGGGACCGCATATCAAGGTCACTTTTATCTAAAAAATGCCAGCACCCCAGAAGAGCACGTTTTTGCACATTGGTAATCCAGTCACTAAACTTCTCAGGGTCAAATACCATAGCAGGAGGTGGAGATGTAGTCTTAATAGAATAGACCTACTGCCCAAATTGCCTTTCATGTCATGCATGAACTCCACCCTATGGATCTAAGTATGCATGATCACCACCTAGCACAGGCCCATCCCCGAAAATGGTGTGCCATCCATCGATTGAATTCGTACCACAACATCTACCACCACTTAGTCCATCATACCTATGTGACTCAGATAAGGAGCCATGAAGAGAAGAGAAACAACACAAATTAAAAACTACAATTCATTCTACAACATACTCTTTAATGTGGCATGATGTCGCTCCTTAGCATGACCCTCTATTAGTAAAAAGAAAAATTTTAAGAATCTATCAACTAGAAGAAGGGTATTTCCCTATGGCCCTGGGTTTTTCCACATATATTTTAGGGAATATATGTAAAGATTAAAGTTAACACTTAGAAGTGAAAAGAATTATGCCACAGTTAGTCACGAAGCTTGACACACTTGCCTCATCGGTAAGTTTTCTTACTAGGAAAATCTCCACATCTGTTCACATAAAGCCCTAGGTTAGCACTTAAATTCTCAACAATTTGATGGGTAAGGTGCTATAAAAAGAAAAAACATTCTAAGAGGGAATACTAAGTTAACCTACCAAGGAAACCCTCTTGAAAGATGCCTAAGAACTCATAAGCTACACCACAGAGAAATAAAATGAATAAGGAGAATTAAGGAAGAACAAACAAATTATTAACTACGTATTCAGAATTGCCTCTTGATAACACTTAATCTAAATTACCTGTGGGAATCCATTGTAGAAAGGAAGCCTTATCGGTTAGCCATTAAAGTGAATACACTGTGGTCTTGTAGTTACAATTAAATGTTGAAGTTTAGAATAAAATTTTCACAATTAAATGCTGAACTTTAGAATAAGAGTAAGTTTAAAAATTGAAGCTACGAAAATGAAGATAAGGGTACAATCTGATAACTAAGAAACAAGGATACCTAGCATTGGATGGGTGAAGCGATGGAGTCACTCAGACAAAAACAGAGTCATTGAGGCAATTTAACAAGAAGCTTCATCATCGAGTAACATAAACTATCAAAGGATGAAATTCAGTAATGTATTACCTTGAAAGATAGAAATCATTGGCCTAGGTTTCAATTGCTAGAGCTGAGCTATGATAAGTGTTCAGAAGCAAGAATGAAGTGTCAGAGCGGTGAGAGAAAGGGGTTGTTACACCCATAACTGACCCTAACTATTTTGGACCATCATATCCTAAAACCCTAGCAATCTAGGGTCATGATTGAAACTGGCACATCATAGTAGATTTAAGCCACCTTACATAGAATCTCCCATCAGAAAGGTATGTGGCAATAGATTACATCAAAGATGAAAAACTGAGATTTGACCGAAGGGACCAAAACCCCATCACAAACCTTATGAATTGCATGAAATGATAAATTAATATTGAATAGTTTACAAGAAGAATTATAACCAAACAAACCAAACCAATGAGACATTACAAGGCATTATCTTACATTATAATTCACTCAAAAATACATCAAGGTGAAAAATAAAGAACATTATCGAATTATAACATGAAATAATGCTTAAGGTAGGAGAATTAAATACTTATAATTAAACCCCTTCCACAGGGAATTGATAGTGTTACTATCTAGAAGGATAATATTATGCATGATATATATGGTGTTAAACTTAGTTAATTGAATAATTGTTTTAGTAGATGGATGTTATAAGTGGACCGTGGTATCATAGTTGAAGGATTCAACACTGTGGCCTCATGAAGGGTAAGTAAGAGTAAAATGTGTTATGTTTCGAAGAAAAGAGGAATTGGAATGTGGCAATTCTAAATATGGGAATGAGTTCTACACCTTGAATAAATTGAATCTTGAAAATATGGGTGTAGTTAAGTGAGGAACATAGGTCCAATATATTTACTGTATTGTTAAAAAAGATGCAAAATGGAATGAAAAAATCACTAATTACGAGTTCGAAATGAACAAAAACAAGATAGATATCTATCTTATTAAGACAAAACAAAAGAAATAAAAAATCATGCCATGAGTACATTAAAGTAACTCCATTATATGAGTTAAGTTATCAAATACTATTTGACTTGTTTCTGAGGCCATCCTTACTTACAAAAATGGAAATGATGGGTGTGGTTGGATGACTTAAGTATTAACACAAGTTAATTAGTAACTCATGTCAAGATATTGAATAGAGAGAAGTTGAGCATAAATGAAGTATTAAGTCCCATATTATTAAACAATTATAAATATCTCATATGAGTATGTTAAAAAGAAGAATGTGTGTTGCATATGAAATCACCTTGAAAGGTTCGGGGTTATCCACATGATAATTACTCATTTCTAATTGTGAGCCCTTTTGTTAATTACAAAAAGAAAAAAGAAAAATTATGTTTTGATACATAAATTATAAGGTTAATAACCACAAGGATGTCTTAAATTAAATCTCTAATATGAATAGTTAAAGGAGGGAATGGTATAAAAGAATTAAAGATATTATTTGTAAGTAATAATCTCAATTGGAAGGTAATTATTTGATTGGAATAATTACCTCCTCACACCTGGATTTTGACAAAGAATTTAGATGAAAAATGAATTAAAAGAATAAGTTGGAAGTAAACTTTTAATCCCAACAAAAGAGTTAATTTACCTATGTATGGAAAGGAAGATGAAAATAAAATAATTTATAGTAATAGTGTGATGATTACCATCACATTCTTTAAAAATTCTAATGGATTTTGATAAAACCACAAATAAAAGGGTCATACACGGAATACAGTAGATATAGAAATTAGGAAAAGGTCGACGAAAGATTTGAGGTATCGGTATACCCAATGAAGGCGCCTCAACCTACTTAATGATGGATGTTGTCAAAGATTGAATGATGATATATGATACTTACGATTACTAGTACATGTATAAAAGTGAATCAATCAAAGTTATCTTGGTGGATTAATGGAAATGGTTGGAATCATTTTCATCAAATTGAGCATTAGAAAATGATATGGTAGATATCGGTAATGGTGACAATAAAAGAAAGAATTTAAATGTCAATATTATAACTCAGGAATAAATAAGTCTAATGCAGTAGCAACTCACTCGTACAGATTTCATGACTGACGAGAACAAAGAGATCAAAGAATTGACGAGCTTTGTGATTAGAAAGGTCTCTTCAGAAATAAAGCAGAGCCACAGAAAGAGAGGTTACAACATTAGAATAATTGGTACCCATCCTTGCATAAAGGATTGTAGAAGTCAAGTATTTGAGAATTGCAAAAGAATCACGAGATAAAATACCTATTTAAACATCAACAAAATATCAGTAATTTGTGATAAGTTGTCATAATAATTTGAGATGGAAATGATACTAGTCTCGAAAATAGTGAAGTAAGTGGTAGATATGAGACTTGTAATTTCAAACTAACATGATAATAGTATCCAAATTTCCCCGAGACATTAAATAAGCATGAAAGCATATAAAAAAAAATTTGTTGATACTAAGAAGCATATTGGTTTTACATCGAATTTGGTAATTATATAGAGAATATAGATTGTTTTTTGGGAAAATATGTGATGGCCCATAAAATATAGAAAGGTATGCTGACATATTTTGAGTTTCCTATACCCGGTTAATGTAAAGGGGGGTCTTACAATGATAGTATCATAAGCTGGGAAAAGGACAACCTGTGAAAACATGAATATATATATATATATAGTACACCCGATAATGAAAGTGTATATTAATCTCCTAAGGGATTTATTGCCCTAACATGAACTAAAGGATTTATAATGATTATTGGGGGATGTGATAAAAAATACGTGAATAGTGGCATAAGGTAATAAAAAAAGGGTGTGGTACATCATAAAATTTAACAAAAAAATTAATATGTCATAAAGAGAGATGTTGGTAGCTATGTATATTGCCATATAATATGCTAACATGGAAAGTGCAACATGCCACCCCCTAGATAAGTACCTTAAGAATTGTAATGAATCTATAGACGATCAATAGTTTTCTAGAATGAACACATGCTTACAAAATTAGTAAGTAAAGATAACTACGCTAACATAGTGTTCTTAGGTAGTCGACACAGTCGAAGATGCAGGAAGGGAAATACCCCATAGCTAGTTGTACCTCAACAATAAGGGGAACTTCCCAACACCATGATAAACAAGTTGTAGAATAAAGAGGGATGCAAACCTCAAGAAAAGAGTTGAGAAACCTCATAATCAAGGCATGTTGAAAAGAAATGTTGGTAAGATTTGGTTGTGTAATCTGTCTTGGACATTTGATGCTATGTAGGTGGCTAGGTGTGTAAGTGTTGGCAATGATGTCAAACAAGGCTTAGCTTGATGATTGGGCTTCATGCCTTGGTGGTTGTGATCTAACTTGTGCAGAGAATTTCAAGCCCTCCTTAAGGTAACAGATGGGTTCAAAGCTCAATCGGAGGTCCTAACATATCGCACATCAACATTCAAAGGTTCTAAGGAGAAGCGCACAGGGATTGAGAATCGTCGATCAACAATTAATGATATCGCATGTCGGAGGTCCTAGCATATTGCCAGTCAGATGAATCCAATGTGTGGCATAAATAGATAAGGCATTCGTTGATTAGAGACTTGTGATCTCGCATATCAACAGTCTCGGCATGCTAGCAATCAGAGGACTCCAAGGTGCAGTGCAAGAGCTAAGGAAATTCGCTAATCAATGAACACTGATTGATTTAAATTAGGACATATGATAGTCATAGATGGGTTATGATTTGAACGAATGGCAGGATCGGATTAGTTCCAATAATGCCATGTGGCGGCTACTCACCGTAGAATGATGTGGTGGTATGGAAGGATAGGTGGCAGATAGTTTTGGTGTTTTGAGGCGGCCTAATGGGCCATATTCAGGTGACACATTCCACCACTCAAAAGGCATCACGTGGCAGTGATGACCTCACATCGGAAAATATGATTGAAGATTTGCGATGGTTAGCACTTTGGCCACAATGGGGAATCACTGATTTGAGGGCTAGCAGGTGGTTGTGAAGTATTAAGGAACTGAAGGCTAGGGATTAGCAGAGGAGCCTATCAGCAATATAAAATCAGTGATTTATGGCTGTTTTCATAAGGTGCAAGATGTAGAAATCCCCGATAAAAGGGATTTTTTGCATTAAGTGCCTATGTTTGAAACAAACATGAAACCAAAGACAAAGGGAATCAAAAGGGAAATATAGCCCTCATCGACGGTTTGGAGGTCTTAGAACCCTAAGGGTGAGCTCTTGGTCATCACCCTCCATCCTATGATGGATGTTTGATAATGGTCAAATCAAAAGGGGCTAGACATAATTAGAGGTCAACAATCGACTATTTCATAGTGTTACAACACTACAAAGCACCGTGATGAAAATATCTGATATGATGGTATAGGGAGACATTAAAGATATATGAATCGACGATTGTGGTCTTGAATTCAGATTACTAAGGTTGATGGCTGATGGCTTCCCGTGCATACATTATAAATATAAATGAATAACAAAGACTCCATGAGGATGCACAGTTAGATGTCTCCAATCCATAAATATGCACAAGGAATCTTTGTGAAATGTGTAAGGGGACTGAAATTAAATACACAACTTGGAGAGTCATCAATGTGATAGAGAAGTGATCATCATCCATTCTCATGATTTAATGCACTGAAAAAACTGAAGAAAGCATGTAACAACAAAAGAATGGGGTGCCATGCCCGAGGTACATGCTTGGGCATAATTAATGGTGACAATGGCTACATCGAATCAAGTGTAGCACTGGAATAAAACTCGAAACCTCCATTGAGCTTGTGGGGTAGTGAGAACATATGTGAGTGAGAGAAAAGCATAATGTGCAATCATTGGAGTGTTGCAAGGGTAGTGCTGAGGTGAAGTCAGTGGAGAGCCCTGGATAGTGAAAGAAGAGCACAGAGGAAGGTAGCAAGAGGACTTCTTCCACAAGTGTTAAGAAAGTGAAGTGAAAAACTTGTATCTGCAAACAAGGCATTAGTTGGTATTTTACTTGTAAAATTGTATGCCTCTATTTTCAGTTTGAAAATTGTATGAAATAGTAGAATAGTTGCGGTGACAGGGTAGTGCCTCTTGGAAAGTTGGTGCCTACTAAACAAAAGGGTTTGGTGCCTTCAATGAGTGGGCACTCACAAACAAACAAATGTAATTAAGTTGGTGCTTAATTTACATCATAAAATAAACAACAAATTGGTGATTTTTTCCCTCTAGGTTTCCACGTCAAAACATTCTGTCAAATGTGTGCTTCTCATGAGATTTTTATTTAAGTATGTTTCTCTAGAAGTTTATTCATTCACTATTTCATGAATGAGTACCCTCACATGAAATAACATAAGAAGAAACTATAAGAATACTAAGAAAATAAAATTAACGGTTTCTTGAATTACTAATTCACCCACCCTCTTAGCAATTCCTTATTCCAACGATTATTATCAGAGGCGAGATTCTTTCAGTAACATTTTAAACACTGGAAGGTAGATCAATAAGGAATTATGAATACATAAGAGAGTCAAGAAGTTTACTCAAGTAGGGTACTGGTCTTTGATGGAGGCAACTATGCCTTTTGGAAAGCAAAAATGGAGGCATATCTTATGCCCCTAGGGGCAGATGTTTGGACCTCAGTACTAGTAACTTACAATGTCCCTAATAATCCCCCCACTTGTGAAGATGCCAAGAAACTTCATATGAGTAATGGTAAAGCCAAGCATGATATTCTTGCTGGTCTTAGTTAGTCATAACTTGTGAAAGTTATGGACTGTAAGTCTACTTATGAAATGTGGGAGAAGCTTAACAAGTTTCATGAAGGAGATGAAAAAGTCAATCAAGTGAAACTTGAGACTTTCAGAATGAGGTTTGAAAGCTTGAAGATGACTGAGAATGAAAGATAGCATAATACTTCCTGAGAGTTGATGAAGTGGTTAACATGATTAGAGGACTTGGTGAAGAAGTCAAGGAAGAAATGATCATTCAGAAAGTATTGAGATCTCTACCCATGAGATTTAATGCCAAAATATTCGCTATTGAAGAAATGCCTAACTTAAAGGATCTCAAGATGGATCAACTACATGCTACTCTGATAGCATATGATATGAGAGTAGGAATGGATAAATATGAACTAAAGGAAGTGACCTTAAGAGTATCCAATAAGGGCAAGGAGCACAAAGCTCATCAAGACTTCTCTACTGGTGAGTTTGATCAGGATCTAGCTCAACTAGCCAGAAAACTGAAGCGTGGCTCAGGTAAATACAAAGGGAAGTTGCCCTTTAAGTGTTTTGACTGTGGAAGAGTTCAACATTTCTCTTCCAAATGCCCTTCCAAAGAAAAGAAGATTTGAAATTTAGAAACAAGTCTCATACATATGAGAAGAATAAACCCTACAATAAGAAGGGGTTCTATTCCAAAGAGGTTAGATGAACACCAGAATTAGTCTGTGAGAACTCCTCAGAAAATGAGTCAAATAATATCTTATGCTGGCCCTCGAAATAGACTCCAACAAACAGAGTATTATGGACTCTAAAGAGGAAGGAGTGGTATAACTTCAAGGAGAACTCATCAATGACCTTGATGAATTGAAGAAATCAAGGAAGAAAGATAAGCAGTTGAAGGAACAATTGTGGCATGCAGAAGAAGGAATGTATAAATCTAATAATGAGGATTTTGTCTATTAGAAAGAAAAGCTTGAAGAATCTATCAAGAGAAAAGATAGTATAGCTCTTTTCCTGAAAGGAGAATAAAGAAAATGTGAAAGACTCGAAGAGGAGGATAAACAACCGAAATAAGAGCTTCTTAAGTTGAAAAGGGAAAGTACTTCAAAAATATGTAAATATGATTTTCTGCGTTTGAAATTTGAACTGGAGGAGGCCAAATGAAAGGAAGATGTGCCTCAAGATATGAATCAAGAATGCGAAGAAAAATGTTAGTGTCTTGAAGCAGTTATTGTCTCTCTAAGAACTGATTTTTAGGAAGAAAATATTGAGAAGGTTATAAATGAGAAATTCATTGAAGTGACTAGAAGATTAAATCAAATTCTGAGTTGTCAAAGGCCCTTAGGAATCAGAACTGGAGTAGGGTACTCTAAGGGACAATAATATTCTCTTGGGAAGAAGAAGATAAAATTCAGCTCTGCAGGAGTTGAAAAACCATAGAGTCATATGAAGAATCATCATGAAAGATTTCATAAAGAAAAAGGAGAAGCCGAACAAAGAGGAGATCGTTAATGGAGGAAAAGCCAAATAGTTAGTTGACCAAGGTATTTTTATGCTAAATCACACAATGCTTTTCACAATAAGTGTGCCTACCTTTTTATGTTCACTACTATAAGTGACATATCTTTGGACACAAAGCCATTGATTGTAGAAGTGTCAAAGTTGAAAGAGATGAAAATTTCATATTTAATACACACCAAACTACCAAGTCTGAAGAGTCCTCTCTTAGGAATCAGGACAATGGCAATGAGTGTAGAATGAGTGTAGAATCAGGTTTGAATACTTGTCTAAATCTCAAAATGATAGATAGACATATCCAAAATGATAAAGGAAGCTGGAAACTAAAGACCAAAAAGAGCATGCCATGTGGACTCGCCTTATCATTGCATGATAAAGAAAAAAATGGTATGTGGATAGTGGTTGTTCCAAACACATGACTGGGGAGAAAATCAATTTTATGTCACTAAAAGAAAAAGAGAGAGGAAGAAATGTCACCTTTGGAAACAAGCTCCAACAAAAATTAAGGGAAAAGGAGTGGTCAGTATTGATCAGAAGACAAAAGCTCAAAATGTGCTCTATGTGGAAGGCCTCAAACACAATCTGCTTAGTGTTATCCACATGTGTGACAATGGCTATAATGTAACCTTCCAATCTAAATATTGTGAGATTCATAATATAAAATATGGAAAACTAGTGGGGGAGGCAGTTAGGACTCACAATAATGTTTACGTGTTCTACGACTAAAGGGTCAACTATTACTTGAGCAAGATAAGTGAAGCTTGACTATGGCATAAGAGGCTCAAACACATGAATTTTGAAATCTTGATATGGATAAGTAAGATAGATGTAGTAAAATGATTACCTAGATTGTCAATGCCTGATAACACCATATGCAAGTCATGTCAGTTTGGCAAGGAAAGTAGAACTCATTTCAAATAGAAAGAGTTCTCCTCATCTATACCTCTGGAGCTTATTCACATAGATATATGTTTCCCCACTAGAACAAAAACATCAAAAGGAGAAAGGTACTTCCTACCATTCATTGATGATTTCATGAGGGATACTTGGATTCTCGTCTTAAAATAAAAGTTAGAAGCGTTCGAGAACTTCAAGAGGTTTAAGGCTCAGGTTAAGAATGAAAAAGATTTGAAGATAAAATTATTGAGATCAGATAGAGAGGGAGAGTTCACCTCAAGAGAATTTGTGGAATTATGTGAAGAGAAAGGTATTAGAAGGCAATTCTGAGTGGCCAAAACTCCTTAGAAAAATGGAGTTGTGGAGAGGAAGAACCGAAAAATCTAGGAAATGGCCAGAGTGATGTTGAATGAGGTAGGAGTGGCTCACCACTTCTGTGGAGAAGCATCTCAAGCAATAGTATACTTGTCATATAGAACTCATCTCAGGCTTGACAGTGACAAAACTCCATATAAGTTATGGAATTGTAGACCTGCATCAGTTAAACATCTCAAGGTGTTTGGGAGCAAGGGCTTCATTAAAAGAAATGAAAATAACCTTGGAAGCTTGACTCAGGTGCTGATGAAGGAATACTGCTTGGAGACTATATTCGAAGAAAAGGGTATAGATGTTACAAAAAGAGAACATGGAATATAGAAGACTTTATTGGCATAGTGGTTGATGAAGTGCACTCAGAACTTGAACCCTATGAAAGTAATTTGGACTCAAATGATGACGATAGTTCAGATTTGAGGGCTGCAGATTTGAATGAAACAAATTCAAACAATGAAGGTGAGGAAGAAAGCACATTTTCAAGGCCAAAAACACCTTCCAAGCATGTGAAAAAGGAACACCCTAAGAGTTAGATCCTTGGATATCAAAAATAGGGTGTCGAGACCAGAAGGAAACTTGTGGGAAGTAGGAATCATGCAAATTTGGCTCTACTGTCACAAACAAAAGCCAAGAACCTTTATCAAACAAGTGAAGATATGTTTTAGGTGAAAGCCATGAATGAAGAGCTAGACGAAATTGAGAAGAATGACACATGGGAGCTTGTCCCAAGACTAAAAGAGAAAAATGTTATTGGAACCAAGTGGGTTTTCAAGAAAAAACTTAATGAAAACGGTCAAGTAATCAGGAACAAAACTCGGCTTCTCTGCAAAGGGTATGCCGAGATAAAAGGGGTAGATTTTGAGGAAACCTTTCCACCACTATCTTAACTAGAATCCATAAGAATATTTATTGCTCTTTCCATTCATAAGAACCTAAAAGTTTATAAAATGGTGTAAAGTCTACCTTTCTCAATGGAGACTTAGAAGAGGAGGTTTACATTTAGCGTCTTGAAGGTTTTATGCTCTCCTCCAATGAAGGGCTTCCATGTAAATTGAAGAAGGCTCTGTATGGTTTGAAACATGATGCTAGAACCTGGTATGAAAGGTTGGATAAGTATCTATAACAATAGGGGTTCAAGAAAGGATCAATTGAAGACAATATTTATGTAAAATTTGAAGATGATCATCTATTGATAGTGGTTGTATATGTGGATGACATAATATTTGGCAATGGTGTGGAGCAGTTGGAGCATTAGTTTGCGAATTGTATGTAAACAAAATTTGAAATTTTCATGATTGGTGAGTTTTCCTTCTTCTTGGGTCTGCAAATTACACACTCTCCATGAGGATTTTTTATATCTCAATCCAAATACCTGAATGAAACTCTGAAGAAATTTGGAATGGAGGATTGCAATACTGTTAGCACACCTATGACTACAAGCTATAAATTATGCAAGGAAGATGCAATGTGATATGTAAATCAAACTAAATACAGATTGATGATAGGAAGATTACTGTATCTGGCATCTTCAATGCCAGATATTATGCAAGCAGTGGGAATTGTGGCAAGATTTCAAGCTTGTCCACGAGAAAGTGATGTGGTGGATGTTAAGAGGATTTTCAAATATCTTCAAGGTATAGCAGAATATGGGTTGTTGTATGGCCGAAGTAAAGAATTTAATTTGAAAGCCTACATAGATGCAAATTAGGCTGGAAGTCTAGATGACAAGAAGAGTACTTATGGTGAATCTTTCTTTCTGGGTGAATTCTTGGTGTCGTGGGTCAGTAAGAAACAAGGCTCCATCTCTCTCTCAACTGTTGAATAATAATACATTGTTGTTGTGACTTCTTGTACACAGATTATTTCTATGAAGAAAACCTGAAAGGATATATAGGTAGAGTTGTCTAATCGTATTCCAATAATGTGTGACAACACTAGTACACTCAACACCTCAAAAAAATATAGTCATGCATTAACATACGAAGAATATTCTTATTAGTATCATTTCTTGATGGAACAAGTTTCAGCCAACATTTTTAAACTTGTGTATGTGCCCACTGAAGAGAAACTGACATATATCTTTACCAAGCCACATGCAAGAGAATGATTTGAGTATCTCAGGTAGTAGATAGGAGATGTGACTGCTCCCTCAAAATGAATTTATTTTCATAGGTGGTGCCAGCTACTGAACAGGTGTAATTAATCAGGGTAGGCTACAATGGTTGAGTGGGAGTCTAAGTGAAGTTTTCTTTGCCACTGATGTTCAACAGGGAGAAGAATGGCATAGGAGAAAACCATGGCAAGCTTGAGGGGGATTCTGTAGTGTTTCCATCAATGCCAAAGAGGGAGATTGTTGGATAATTGATGGTCTGTAGGTGGATGGGTGTGTAAATGTTGGAATTGATGTAAAACAAGGCTTAGCTTGATGATTGGGCTTCATGCCTTGGTGTTTGTGATTTTAGTTGTGCAGATACTTTGGATCCCTCCTTGAGGTAGCAGATGGGCTCAAAGATCAATTAGAGGTCTTGAAATATTATTCATCGATGTTTGGAGAGTCTAAGGAGTAGCGCACAATGATTGCAAATCGCCGATAAATGATTAACGATATTTCATGTCAAATGTCTCTATATATCGGAAATCAGAGGACTCCAAGGTGTGGTGCGAATGACTATGGAATTTGCTGATTAGAGACTTCTGATCTCACATATCAGAGACCCTGGCATATCGGAAATCAGAGGACTCCAAGGTGCAGCGTAAAAGCTAAGGCAATTCACTGATCAACGAATGTCGATTGAGTTAAATAAGGATAGATGACAGCCATAGAAGAGTTATGATGTGGACACATGGCAGGATCTGATTGGTTCTGATAATTTCAAGTGGTTTTTGACGTTAGCATGATGTGTAAATATGGAGGGACACGTGCCAGGAAGTTTTTGTGTTTTGAGGCGACCAAACGGACCATCTTCATGTGACATGTGTCACCACTCAGAAGACACCATGTGGCGGTGATGACGTTGCATTAATAATCAGCGATCAAACGTTTGTGATGCTTGGCACTTTTGCCATAGTGGGGAATCACTGAATTGAGGGCTAGCAGGTGGTCGCAAATTCTTAAGGAACCAAAGGGTAGGTCTTAGTAGAGGAGTTTACCAGTGATTAGAAATCAATGATTTATGGTTGTTGGCATAAGGTGCAACAGGTAGAAATCCCTCATAAAAGGGATTTGTTGGCATTAAGCACCTTTGTTTGAAAAAAACATGAAACCAGAGACAAAGGGGATAACAAGGGAAATATAGCCCTCATTGAGTGTCTCGAGGTATTAGCACCATGAGGTTGAGCCCTATATCATCACCCTCAATCCTATGATGGAAGTTTGATAAGGGTCTAATCAAAAGGGGCTAGACATAATGAGAGGTCAGTAATCAAATATTTTGTATTGTTACACCACTACACATCACTGCGATGAAAAGCTATGATATGATGGTACAGGGAGCCATTAAAGATGTGTGAATAGACAATTGTGCTCTTGAATGTAGAAAAATAAGGTTGATGGATGAAGACTTACCATGCATGCATTGTAAATATAAATGAAGAACAAATACTGCATGAGGATATACATCTAGATCTCTGCTAGCCATAAATATGCATGGGGAGCATCTTTGAAATGTTTAAGGGGAATGAAATTAAATATATAGCATGGAGACTAAGTACTATGACATAGAAGTTATCGTCGCCCATTCTCATGATTTAATGCAATAACAGAACTGAGGAAATAATGCAACAGAAAAAAAGAATGGGGTGTCATGCCATGGGTACATCCTTGGGAAGAATTGATGGTGACAGTGGCTAGATCAAGCCAAGTGTAGCACTGGAATAAAACTTAGAACCTCCATTGAGATGGTGGAGTAGTGATAGCATATGTGAGTGAGAGAAAATCACGGTGTGCAATCATTGGAGCAGAGCATTGCAAGGGTAGTGCCGAGGTGAAGTTAGTGCAAAGCCCTGGATAGTGAAAGTAGAGCACATAGGTAATCATCAAGCTTGCTGGCTGGTTAGTTGGCTATATGTCTGCTGTTTTGCGGTGTGACTGGATGAAGATGAGGCCTCCCACAAGTGTTCAGAAGTCAGAATTCAAATGTTGTATCTATAGACAAGCCATTAGATAGTATTTTACTTGTAAAATTGTATGCCTCTATTTTCAGTTTGGAAATTGTATGAAATATTAGAACAGTGGTTGTGAAAAGTTGGTGCTTGCTAAACAAAGGGGGTCGGTGTCTCTAGTGAGTGGGTACTCACAAACAAACAAACAAAAAAACTAGTTGGTGCTTAATTTACATCATAAAACAAAGAATAAATTGCTGGTATTTTCCCTCTAGGTTCCCACATGAAAACACTGTGTCAAATGTGTGTTGCTTGTGAGATTGTTATTTGAGTATGTGTCTGAAAGTTTATTGATTCAGTATTTCATGATTGAATTCTGTCGCATGTGAAAGAGCATAAGAAGGAACTATAAGCATAGTAAGAAAAGAAAATGAGTAGTTTCTTGAGTTATTGATTCACGCCACCCTCAGGAATTTCTTAGTCCAACAATTTGTTGGTTAGATTTTGTTGATTTTAAGCATGATTATGCTTTTGAGTTCTTCTAATACTACTAACTTGTGTTTTTAGCCTCAATGATATATTGAAGAAAGATCAAATGGAAAAAGGATAAAATAAATAAAACCAACTAAATTATGGAAACGTGTCTATTGCTTGAAATGACCAATGGATAAGTGATGTGGACATAATGGGGTCAAATTGCACAAAATATAAGATGATATTTACCATGGAATTGGTAAGTTGAAGTAATTTCACTAGAACTTGGTATAATTTTGTTGTGACATGTTTGACATCATAAAAGTATGATGGTTCTAAGAAACAGGTCACTCGTTGCAGGCCATTATGGGAATAAGGCATGGAAATCATCCTTGTTACGATGATAAGTGTGAATACTACACGAGAGGATGATAGGATAACAAATTACTCTAAGGTTGGAATATAATTATTGTCTATTAATATTCCATTGGAGTTTGCATAACAAATATATTGATATAATCTATTGTTGAAGGAAGTGGGCGTGATCCAATTTATAAGAAATAGCCATATTATAGTAACATGGTGAGTATGAGATCGTTAATATGCATACGAGAATAAAAGGGAGAAGTCACATGACTGTATACAAAAGAAAAATGGTGAAAAACTTACATTAATAACCTGTAATATAAGATGACAAGGAGCCAAAATTAAAAATAATATACCCTTGGTTGGCACTAAATAGAAATGGTAAAGTATCTTGAGATGGGCATAACTAAGTTTACTTGGAAAAAATAGACAGGAATATGGTCATCTTGAATTAGAATAGGAATTTACCTTACACTTTATTCATGACAAACTAATGCGTATGTAATATTTGAATCAAGATAAAGTACAATAGTGCTAGTTAGTACAAAATGCATTAGTTGTAATTTCTCATAAAAGAATAGTAAATGAGTTTATAATGATGTTACTAACTCTTAAAGAGTGTGGGTTGCTGACCCATGATGGTTTGTGATGCATGTTGGTGATCTGTGCTCAGTATATAAATAAAAACTCATAGTTTTTGTAATGAATATTGAAATGATATAAATATATATGCACATTCTTAAATATTGGTAGCTCGAAACTAAACATGATAGTGATTATGGATGTAGGTTGGACCAAATGGAGTAATCGTGATTAAACATCAACACATTCTCAAACAAAGTGAAAATAATGCTACAAAAGACAGTGGTTACCAAGGTTAAGTATATTGAAACTATCTCAGAAGCTAATGATTATATACATGAGGTGTATTCTAGATTATTTGAGGACTAAGAAAACACTGAGGACAATGTTTCACTTGAGAGAGGGGAAATGTAATACCCCTTGGTAAAGCTGTAAATGTTTTGTTTTACCACAAATTACTTGTTAAAACTTTGGGTAAGGTGAATGGCTAGGATTGATGGTAAAATATAAATGTTATTTTATTTATTTGAATAAATAATACAAGCTACGACTAGCCATAAAATTATGGGTAAAAGTGCTAAAACCGAGTTTCATTCACTACACAATTAGAAGATAGTTATTCCTCTCCCAAGAGATAAATAATCTCAGCTTGGACAAGGGAGCCAAGTGGGCAGAGGGATGAATAATTGGGGCAACCTTTGAGACTTGTGACCTAGAGGAGGTCCAAGAGAGGAGTTGAAGATTTAATCTTTTGAACCTAAAAAAAAGAAGTCGTGGAAGGTTGGAAGGATGTTGCAAGATAGGGCATTCTTGATATTGTGGGTGGCCATTAGAATCTCTAAGACAAATTTGTCATTCAGAGTCCTGGGATGGACTCATAAAATCTTGATTCCTTTGAACACACCTTGCTAGGTCACTATCAAACAATTATTCTCGAAAAAAATTGGCTCCTAGGGAGTTCTGTCGTGTAGACACATAAATCATTGGTTGGGTGGAGCACTCCCTTTCGTCATGATTTATGGCTGACAGTTAACAAGATATATGTATTGGCCTCTTACTTGTGATAATTATTCGATGTTTGAAGGGACTAATCCTAGCTATGTTGAAATATATATATATATTTTTATGTGAGTCTTTGTGTATGGGTGTAGGCTACTACCTATTTTTATTAAATTATTCAACCAATGGAATGGGTTAGTTCAGGCTAAATTCGTTAAATGATAGCTTGAAAAGCATAAACCAATTTCCTTCTCATATTATTTCGAGATTGTATCACTAATGAGAATATTAGTACAAAATTGTAGAAGGTAATAGTGTTAACATGAGAATGATTTAATGATGAGTTGTATGATCTAGGGTTGGTTCTCATTCGTAAGGAGTTTCCTTAGGCAATAGTCCCTATTCTATATAATTTGTACAATACGTTCCCAATTGTGTATAGTAGGCCTTGGAAGCATCAAGTCCCACTGAACACTAGAACAATAATAACACTGGGTAATAATATTTATAAGGTATTGAACAAAAACTTGGACTAAGAACTGAGGAAAAATCAATAACTCAAAATGAATTTCGAAAGTAGTATAAAACATAAAACTAGTTGGAAGCATTTATGTATACCTGTGTGCAAGCATAGAATTATGAATGTGAAGGAAAACAATGCATGCTTGGAAACTATAAACTTTATTATTTACTCCATGGAAAAGTAACTAGCATAACCACATTTACCAATGTTGTTGATATACGCCAATAGGCGTATATAAAGCATATATACAATGACATTTTCTAATGTGGTCGATATACCAACCACATTAATAATTATTATGGTACTTTTTTAAAGACCAACTATTTATGATTGCTAATAACTATATAAATAATAACATCCATATTCTTATATATTTATATATTTATGATTATTATATTAATATTATAATAATAATATATATTATTACTATAATAATAATATATAGTTATTATATAATAATTTATCTCATAATATCATTAGTAATATAATTAACCATAAAATCTTCATAACAATAATTAATTTAAAATAACAATAATTTATTTAGTAAATGTGGTTGATATATCCATAAGACTTCATTTCTATCTAAGACACAAACCATTGATAATATATAATAATATTAATAATATCATTTATTATTCTTTTTTTATAATACATATTCATTAAAAATAAATCAATTTTGATATTTATTTGGGAAAAATATATAAATATAAATATTTTAATTTATAAGTTAATAAAAAGTAATAATATTAATATTAATAATAACCATTTACCAACAAAAATAATAATTATATATTTAAATAGTTAATTATTGTTAAACAATAAGAATTATGTTTTAATTAAGTATATTAAGTAAAGTAATAATAACATTAATTAATTAATAAAATAATAATACTAATTCATCTTAAATAAATAATAACTAATAATTATTAATAATTACTAATAATAATTAATTCTTTGTCACAATGTGACATTGGACCATGGTTGACCGTGGTTTGCTATGGTTGATTTTCAAATAGAGGCAATCTTTGTCACAAAGTGACATTTGACAATGGTTGACTATGATTCACCATGGTTGATCCAAAGGAATAACAAACCATTGGGATTTATAATAAAAACCCAAGATTGACCATGGTTGACCATGTTTGATTCTATAAAACATGGTTGACCATGATCAACCATGGCTGACCATGGTTCACAATGATTGTCCATGATTTTTATATGAAGACAATTTTTGTCACAATGCAACATCCTACCATGGTCGACGATGGTTGACCATGATTGAAATTATAAACCCAAGTTAATAGTAAACCCAAGGGATTGATAATATGAACTGAAGGGAAAAATAAACCCAGTGGATTAATACTAAAACCCCGTGATTGACCATAGTTGACAGTGGTTGACCATGATTGATATTATAAATCTAAGGGAATAATAAATGCAACCGATTGATATTATAAACCCAAAGGAACAATAAACCCAAGGGATTATTACTAAAACCCCAAGGGATTATGAACCTAAGGGAATAATATTAAACCCAAGGGACCACGATTGACCATGGTTAACCATGTTTGATTCTATAAAACATGGTTGACCATCATCAGCCATGGTTAACCATGTTGACGACGATCGTCGATGATTTTTATATGGACACAATTTTTTTCATAATGTGAGATGAGACCATGATTGACCACATTTGACCATGGTTGGTTATGGTTGACCATGATTTATATTATAAACCCAAGTTAATAATAAACCAAAGGGATTGATATTATGAACCCAAGGGAAACGTAAACCCAAGGGATTAATACTAAAAACCCAAGGAATTATGAACGCAAAGGAATACTATAAAACCCAGGGTACTAAGATTATAAACCCTACATTGGTAAACACTAAGATAAAAATTTTACAAACACTAAAATAAACATGGTTTATTTTCATGGTGAGATAAGCCTTATCACAATGCGACATTCAACCATGGTTGACCATGGTTGGCTATGATTGACAATGGTTTACCATGATTGGTATTATAAACCTAAGGGAATAATAAAACCAAGGGATTGATATTGTAAACCCAAAGGAATAATAGGCCCTATGGATTAATACTAAAACACGAAAGGATTATGAACCTAAGGGAATAATATTAAAATCAAGGGACTAATATTATAAACTCAAACTATATAAACCCTTAGATAAATATTATAAATACTAAAATAAACATGATTGATTATCGTTGATTTCTATATTGAGACAAAACTTATCACAATTCCATGTTGGACCATGGTTAACCATGGTTGACATCGTAATAAACAATGGTTGACTGGGCAATAATAAACCAAAGTGATTGATATTATAAACCCACGCGATTAATACTAAAACACCAAGGGATTATGAACCTAAGGGAATAATATTAAACAAAAGGGACTAATATTATAAACCCAAGGTATATAAAACCTAAGTGGAGACAATTTTTGTCATAATGCGAGATCAGACCATGATTGTCCACAATTGACCATGGTTGGTTATGGTTGAGCATGATTAATCTTATAAACCCAATTTAATCATAAACCCAAGGGATTAATATTAAAACCCCATGATTGACCACAGTTGAAAATGGTTGACCATTATTGATATTATAAACCTAAGGGAATAAGAAACCAACCAGATTGATATTATAAACCCAAAGGAATAATAAACCGAATGGATTAATATTAAAAACACAAGGGATTAATATTAAAAATGCAAGGGATTATGAATCCAAGGGAATAATATTAAACCCAAGGGACTAGTATTATAAAACCAAGGTATAAAAATCCTAAGATAAATATTAAAAATACTAAAATAAGCATGGTTGAGCATGGTTGATTTTCATATTGAGACAATCCTTGTCACAATGCGGCATTGGACCATGGTTTATTATGGTTAACCATTGTTGAATAATATTAAACCGTAGGAATATGAACCCTTAGATCAATAAACTGAAGGTATTTATATTATAAACCCAAGGGAATAATAAACCTAAGGGATAACAATTATAAGCCCGAGGTATATAAAAATTAACATCAATATTATCAACTTTAAAATAAACATGGTTGACCATGGTTGACTATGGTTGATTTCCATGTAGAGAGAATCCTTGTCACAATGCAACGTTGGACCATGGTCAGCCATGGGTGACCATGATTGATTTTGATATCGAGATAGTCTTTGTTAGACACAACGTTAGACCATGGTTGATGATGCTTGGTTTCCATATCTAGCCTTCTTTGACCATGGTTGAACATGGTTGGTTATTATTGACCATGTTTGACCATTATTAATATTATAAACACAATGCATTGATATTATAAAGCCAAGGGAATAATAAAACCAAGGGATTAATATTAAAACCCCAAGGGACTATGAACCCAAGGGATTAAGATTAAAACCCCAAGGAACTATGAATCCAAGGCAATAATATTAAACCCAAGGGACTAATATTATAAACCTAACATATATAAACACAAAGATAAATATTATAAGCACTAAAATAAACATGATTTACCATCGTTGATTTCCATATTGAGATGATCCTTATCTTAATTCCATGTTAGACCATGGTTAACGATGGTTGACATCATAATAAACCATGGTTGACCAGGGAATAATAAACCCAAGAAATAAATATTATAAACCCAAAGGAACAATAAACCCAAGGGATTAATAATAAAACCCCAAGGGTTATGAACCTAAGGGAATAATATTAAACCGAAGGGACTAATATTATAAACCCAAGGTATAAAAACCATAAGATATATATTAAAAATACTAAAATAAACATGGTTGAGCACAATTGATTTTCATATTGAGACAATCCTTGTCACAATGCGACATTGGACCATGGTTGACCATGGTTGAACATGATTGACCATTCTTGAATAATATTAAACCTTAGGAATATGAATTCTTATATCAATAAATCCAAGGGATTGATATTATAAACCCAAGGGATTGATAGTATAAACATAAGGGAATCATAAACCTAAGGTATAAAAATTACAAACCCAAGGTACATAAACCCTAACATGAATATTATAAGCCTTGAAATAAATATGGTTAACCATGGTTGATTTTCATATAGAAACAATCTTTGTCAAAATGCAACGTTGGACCATGGTTAAGCATGGTTTACCATGATTTGTTTTCAGATCGAGACAATATTTGTGAGAAGAAAACGCTGGAGCATGGTTGACCATGGTTGATTTCCATATCCATATGGTTTGACCATGGTTCAACATGGTTGACTATGATTGACCATGGTTTACCGTGATTAATATTATAAACCTAATGGATTGATATTATAAACCCAAGGGAATAAAAAACCCAAGAGATTAATATTAAAACCCTAAGGGATTAAGAACCCAAGGGACTAATATTATAAACCCAATGTGTATAAACCCTAAGATAAATATTATAAACAATAAAGAAAACATGATTAACCATGGTTGATTTTCATATTGAGACAATCCTTATCACAATTCCATGCTGGACCATGGTTGACCATGGTTGATTTTCATATCGAGACAATTTTGTCAGAACGTGACATTCAAACAGGTTTGACCATGATTGGCCATGGTTCACCATGTTTGATTCTATAAAATATGGTTGACTTCCATCAAGCGTGCCTAACCATTGTTGACCATGATTGTCGATGATCGTTGATGATTTTTATATAGAGACAATTTTTGTCATAATGTGAGATTGGGCCATGGTTGACCACAATTGACAATGGTTGGTTATGGTTGACCATGATTGGTATTATAAACCCAAGTTAATAATAAACCCAAGGCATTGATATTATGAACCCAAGGGAAATGTAAACCCATGGGATTAATACTAAAAGCCTAAGGGATTATGAACCTAAGGGAATAATATAAAACCCAAGGGACTAATGTTATAAACACAACATTGGGAAACCTTAATATAAATATTACAAACACTAAAATTAAAATGGTTTATTTTCATGGTGAGACAAGCCTTGTCACAATGTGACATTCAACCATGGTTCACCATGGTTGGCAATGATTGATAATGATTGACCATAATTTATATTATAAAACTAAGGGAATAATAAACTGAATGGATTGATATTATAAACCCAATGGAATAATAAACCCTAGGGATTAATACTAAAACCCGAAGGGATTATGAGCCCAAGGGAATAATATTAAACTGAAGAGTCTAATATTATAAACCCAAATTATATAAACCCTAAGATAAATATTATAAAAACTAAAATAAACATGATTGGCCATCATTCATTTCCATATTGAGACAATCCTTATCACAATTCAATATTCGACCATGGTTGACCATGGTTGACATCATAATAAACTATGGTTGACTGAGGAATAATAAACCCAAGCGATTGATATTATAAACCCAAAGTATTAATACTAAAACCACAAGGGATTATGAACCTAAGGGAATAATATTAAATGCAATGGACTAATATTATAAACCCGAGGTATATAAACCCTAAGTGGAGACAAGTTCTTTCATAATGCGATATCAGATCATGACTTACCACAATTGACCATGGTTTGGAATGGTTGACCATGGTTGACCATGATTAATCTTATAAAGCCAAGTTGATAATAAACCCAAGGGATTGATATTATGAACCTAAGGGAAACATAAACCCAGGGGATTAATATGAAAAATTGAAGGGATTATGAACCCGAGGGAATAATATTAAACCCAAGGGACTAATATTATAAACTGAACAATGGTAGAACGCAACGTAAATATTACAAACACTAAAATAAACATGGTTTATTTTCATGGTTAAACAATCCTTGTCACAATATGACAATCAACCATGGTTGACCATTGTTGGATATGATTGACAACAGCTAACCACTATTGATATTATAAACCTAAGGGAATAATAAACTCAAGGTATTGGTATTATACCCAAGGGATTAATACTAAAAGCCCAAGTGATTATGAACCCAAGGCAATAATATTAATCCGAGGGGACTAATATTATAAACCCAACGTATATAAACCCTAAAATAAATATTATAAACACTAAAATAAACATGAATGACCTTCCTTGATTTTCATATTGAGACAATACTTATCATAATTCCATGTTGGACCAATGCAGTTTATATACGCTGATAGGCGTATATGAAGCATATATACAACCACATTTTCCAATGTGGTTGATATACGTCGATAGGCCTATATCAACCAAATTAATAATTATTATCTTTTTTTTTTTTTTTAAAACCAACTATTTGTCGCTCAAAGTTAAGAAAAGATATGTATTGACCTCTTACTTGTAATAATTATTTGATGTTTTAAAGGTAGTAAACCTAGCTATGTTGAGATATAATTTTTTTTTGTCTTTCTGTATGGGTGTAGGCTACTACCTATTTTTATTAAATGATTCAATGACTATAATGGGTTAGTTTAGGCTAAATTGGTTAAACAATAGCCGGGAAGGTGTAAACTAATTGCCTTAATATTATTTTGAGATTGTATGAGTCATGAGAATATTAGTACAAAACTGTAGAAGGTAATAGTATTAACATGCGAATGATTTAATGATGAGTTGTATGATCTAGGGTTAGTTCTCCTTCACAAGGAGTTGCCTTAGGCTATATTCCCTATTCTATATAATTAGTACTATACGTTCCCAATTATGTATAGTAGGTCTTGGAAGCATCAAGTCCCACCTAAGTTTAGAACACCAATAACACTTGGTAACAATATTTATAAGGTATCAAACCAAAAACTAGAAAAAGAACTGAGGAAAAATCAATAACTCAAAATGAATTTCGAATGTAGTATAAAACATAAAACTAGTTGGAAGCATTTATGTATACCTATGTGCAAGTGTAGAATTGTGAATCTGAAGGAAAACAAGCCATGCTTGGAAAATGTACACTCTATTATTTACTCCATGGAAAAGTAACTAGCATAACCACATCTACCAATGTTGTTGATATACGCCGATAGGCGTATATAAAGCATATATACAACCACATTTTCCAATGTGGTTGATAACATAAAACTAGTTGGAAGCATTTATGTATACCTATGTGCAAGTATAGAATTGTGAATCTGAAGGAAAACAAGCCATGCTTGGAAAATGTACACTCTATTATTTACTCCATGGAAAAGTAACTAGCATAAGCACATCTACCAATGTTGTTGATATACGCTGATAGGGGTATATAAAGCATATATACAACCACATTTTCCAATGTGGTTGATATAGGCATATATCAACCATATCAATAATTATTATGGTAATTTTTTTAAAGACAAACTATTTATATTAATAACTATATAAATAATAACAACTATATTCTTATATATTTATGATGATTATATTAATATTATAATAATAATAATATTAAATGATAGTAATAATTAGTAATGTCAAATAATAATAATATAAATGATAATAATATTATAATAGTTATTTTAGTAAATGTGATTGATATACCCATAAAGGCTTCATTTCTATCTACGATGCAAACCATTAATAAATAATAATAAAATAATAATTAATTTATTATTCATTTTTTATAAAGTATAAATAAATAATTACTCGTTTTATTAAAAATAAATAAATTTTAAATATTGTTTTTAGAAAAATTATAAATATTTTTATTTTATTTATAAGTTATAATAAAAATAAATATAATAATATTAATAATAATAATTCAATAATAAAAATTAATAAATTATAGTTAAATAGTTTATTATCGTTAAAGATATAATATTCTTTAATTAATAATATTAAATAATAATAATAGGACTATTAATTACTTAAATAATAATAATAATTAATTCATTTTTACATAATAATAACTAATAATGATAATAGTTAATAATAATAATTAATTATTTGTCGCAATGTGACGTTGGACCATGGTTGTTCGTGGTTTGCCACGGTTGATTTTCAAATTGAGGCAATTTTTGTCACAAAATGACATTTGAGCATGATTGACCATGGTTGACTATGATTCACCATGTTTGACCCAAAGGAATAGCAAACCATTGGGATTTATACTAAAAACTCAAGATTGACCATGGTTTGTCATGGTTGATTTTTAAATTGAGGCAATCTTTGTCACAAAACAACATTTGAGCATGGTTGACTATGATTCACCATGCTTGACCCAAAGGAATAGCAAACTATTGCGATTTATACCAAAAACCCAATATTGACCATGGTTGACCACGATTGACCATATTTGAGCATGTTTGATTCTATAAAACATGGTTGATCCATGATTGACAATGATTGTCAATGATTTTTATATGGAGACAATATTTGTCACAATGCAAAATCCCACAATGGTTGACCATGGTTGGTTATGGTTGATATTATAAACCCAAGTTAATAAAAAATCCAAGGGATTGATATTATGAACCGAAGGGAAAAATAAACTCAATGGATTAATACTAAAACTCCAAGGGATTATGAACCCAAGGGACTAATATTATAAACCCAAGGTATAAAAACCCTAAGGTAAATATTAAAAATAATAAAATAAACAAGGGTGAACATGGTTCATTTTGATATTGAGACATTCCTTTTCACAATGCGACATTGAACCATGGTTGATTATGGTTAACCATTGTTGAATAATATTAAACCCTGGGAATATGAACCCTTAAAACAATAAACCCAAGGGATTTATATTATAAACCAAAGAAAATAATAAACCTAAGGGATAACGATTACAATCCCAAGGTATATAAGCCATAACATCAATATTATAAACGTTAAAATAAACATGGTTGACCATGGTTGACTATGGTTGATTTCCATATAGAGATAATCCTTGTCACAATGCAACGTTGGAGCATGGTCAACCATGGGTGACCATGATTGATTTTCATATTGAGACAATCTTTGTCGTACACATTGTTAGACCATGGTCGATGATGCTTGATTTCAATATCCAACCCTGTTTGATCATGGTTGAACATGGTTCGCTATGATTAACCATGGTTGAACATGGTTGGCGATGATTGACCATGGTTGACCATGATTAATATTCTAAACCCAATGGATTGATATTATAAAGCCAAGAGAATAATAAACCCAATGGATTATGAACCCAAGGGAATAATATTAAACCCAAGAGATTAACACTAAAAAATCAAGGGATTATGAACCCAAGGGAATAATATTAAACCCAAGGAACTAATATCATGAACCCAACGTATATAAACCCTAAGATAAATATCATAAACACTAAAATAAACAAGATTGACCATTGTTGATTTCCATGTTGAGAAAATCCTTTTCATAATTTCTTGTTTGACCATAGTTGACCATAGTTGACATCATAATAAACCATGGTTGACCTAGGAATAATAAACCCAAGCGATTGATATTATAAACACAAAGGAACAATAAACCCAAGGGATTAATACAAAAACCCAAAGGGATTATGAACCTAAGGGAATAATATTAAACCCAAAGGACTAATATTATAAACCCACGGTATAAAAACCCTATGATATATATTAAAAATACTAAAATAAGCATGGTTGAACATGGTTGATTTTCATATTGAGACAATCCTTGTCACAATGTGACATTGGACCATGGTTGAACATGGTTGACCATGGTTAGACATGGTTGGACATTGTTGAACCTGGTTGAACATTGTTGAATAATATTAAACCCTAGGAATATGAACACTTACATCAATAAACCCAAGGGATTGATATTACAAACCCAAGGGAATAATAAAGCTATGGTATAAAAATTATAATCCCAAGGTACATAAACCCTAACATGAATATTATAAACCCTAAAATAAACATGGTTGACATGGTTTATTTCCATATAGAGACAATCCTTGTGACAATGCAAGGTTGGACCATGGTTAACCATGGTTGATTTCCATATCCATATGGTTTGACCATGGTTGAACATGGTTGGCTATGATTGACCATGGTTTACCGTGATTAATATTATAAACCTAATGAATTGATATTATAAATCCAAGGGAATAACAAACCCAAGAGATTAATATTAAAACCCCAAGGGATTATGAACCCAAGGCAATAAGATTAAACCCAAATGACTAATACTATAAACCCAACGTATATAAATCCTAAGATAAAAATTGTAAACACTAGAGAAAACATGATTAACCATGGTTGATTTTGATATTGAGACAATACTTATCACAATGCCAAGACCATGGCTGACCATGGTTAATTTTCATATCGACACAATATTTGCCACAATGCAATGTTGGACCATGGTTGATCATGGTTGATTTTCATATCGAGACAATTTTTTTCACAACGCAATGTTCAAACATGTTTGACCACAATTGACCATGGTTGACCATGTTTGATTCTATAAAACATGGTTGACCATCATCAACCATGGTAGCCATGGTTGACCATGATGATAGTCCATTATTTTTATATGGAGACAATTTTTATCATAATGCAAGATCAGACCATGATTGACCACAATTCACCATGGTTAGTTATGGTTGACCATGATTGACATTATAAACCCAAGTTAATAATAAACCCAAGGGATTGATATTATGAACCCAAGGGATTAATACTAAAACCCCAAGGGATTATGAACCGAAGGGAATAATATTAAACCAACAGACTAATATTATAAACCCAACATTGGTAAAACATAATCTAAACCATGTTTGATTCTATAAATTATGGTTGACCGTCATCAACCATGGCTAAACATGGTTGACTTTGATGACCGTTGATGATTTTTATACAGAAACAAATTTTGTCATAGTGAAAGATCGGACCATGATTGACCATAGTTCACCATGGTTAGTTATGGTTTACCACGGTTGACCATGAGTGATATTATAAGCACAAGTTAATAATAAGCCTAAGGGATTTATATTATGAACCCAAGGGAAACGCAAACCCAAGGGATTAATACTAAAATCCCAAGGGATTATGAACCGAGTGGAATAATATTAAACCCAAGGGACTAATATTATAAATCCAACATTGGTAAAACATAATGTAAATATTACAAACAGTGTGACATTCAACCATGGTTGCCCATTGGTGGCTATGATTGACACTGATTGACCATGATTGAGATTATAAACCGAAGGGAATAATAAACCCAAGGGATTGATATTATAAAACCAAAGGAATAATAAACCCAAGGGATTAATAATAAAACCCCAAGTATTATGAACCCAAGGGACTAATATTATAAACCCAACGTATATAAACCCTAAGATAAATATTATAAACACTAAAATAAATTTGATTGAGAGCCATTTATTTCCATATTGAGACAATCCTTATCACAATTCCATGTTGTACCATGGTTGACCATGGTTGAAATCATCATAAATCATGGTTAATGGGGGAATAATAAACCCAAGAGATTGATATTATAAATCCAAGGGATTAATACTAAAACCCCAAGGGATTATGAACCTTAGGGAATAATATTAAACTCAAGGCACTATTACTATAAACCCAAGGTATATAAACCCTAAGTGGAGACACATTTTTTTATAATGCGAGATCGGACAATGATTGACCAGAATTGACCATGGTTGGTTATGGTTGACCATGGTTGGCCATGATTGATCTTATAAACCCAAGTTAATAATAAACCCAAGGGATTGATGTTATGAAGCTAAGGGAAACATAAACACAAGGGATTAATACTAAAACTCCAAGGGATTATTAACCCACGGGAATAATATTAAAGCCAAGGGACTAATATTATAAACCTAACATCGGTAAAACGTAATATAAATATTACAAACACTAAAATAAACATGGTTTATTTTCGTGGTGAGACAATCCTTGTCACAATGTGACATTCAACCATGGTTGACCATTGGTGGATATGATTGACAATGGTTGACCATGATTGATATTATAAACCTAAGAGAATAATAAACCCAAGGGATTATGAACCCAAGGGACTAATATTATAAACCCAATGTATATAAACGCTAAGATAAATATTATAAACACCAAAATAAACATAATTGGCCATCGTCTATTTCCATATTGAGGCAATCATTATCACAATTCCATGTTGGACCATGGTTTGCCATGCTTCACATTGTAATAAACCATGGTTTACCAGGGAATAATAAACCAAGTGATTGATATTATAAACCCAAGGTTAATACTAAAACCCTAAGGGATTATGAACCTAAGGGAATAATATTAAACCCAATGAGACTATTATTATAAACCCAAGGTATATAAACCCTAAGTGGACACAATTGTTTTCATAATGTGTGATTGGACCATGATTGACCACAATTGACCATGGTTGGTTATGGTTGACCATGGTTGACCGTCATTGATCTTATAAACCCAAGTTAATAATAAAGCCAAGGGATTGACATTATGATCCCAAGGGAAACATAAACCCAAAGGATTAATATTAAAACTCCAAGGGATTATGAACCCAAGGGACTAATATTATAAACCCAACATTGGTAAAACATAATATTTAATATTACAAACATTAAAATAAACATGATTTATTTTCATGGTGAGACAATCCTTGTCACAATGCAACATTCAACCATGGTTGACCATTGGTGGCTATGATTGACAATGGTTGAGCATGATTGATATTATAAACCTACGGAAATAATAAACCCAAGGAATTGATATTATAAAACTAAAGGAATAATAAACCTAAGGGATTAATACTAAGACCCTAAGGGATTATGAAACCAGTGGAATAATATTAATCCCAAGGGACTAATATTATAAATCCAATGTATATAAACCCTAAGCTAAATATTATAAACACTAAACTAAACATGATTGACCATCCTTGATTTTCGTATTGACATGTTGAACGAATGTGGTTGATATAAGCTTATATGAATCATATATACAACCACATTTTCCAATGTGATTGGTATACCTTGATATGTTTATATCAACCACGTTAATTATTATTATGTGCATTTTTTTGAAAACCAACTATTTGTCACTTAGAGTTAAGAAAAGATATGTAAACCTAGTTATGTTGAAATATAATTTTTCACGTGAGTGTTTGTGTATAGGTGTAGGCTACTACCTATTTTTATTAAATGATTCAACCAATGGAATGCGTTAGTTCAGGCTAAATTGGTTAAACAATAGCATGAAAAGTGTAAACTAAATGCCTTATGATATTATTCCAAGATTGTATAGGTAATGAGAATATTAGTACAAAAATGTAGAAGGTAATAGTGTTAACATGAGAATGATTTAATGATGAGTTATATGATCTAGGGTTAGATCTCGTTCACAAGGAGTTGCCTTAACGAATAGTCCCTATTCTATATAATTAGTACAATATGTTCCCAATTGTGTATAGCAGGTCTTGGAAGCATCAAGTCCCACCTAACACTAGAACAACAAGGGCAACTGTGTAGCGACAGTCCCTACCTATAAGAGACTATGCATGCACTCCACGTAGTTGTGGTTCCATTTTGTATGTGAGCTTCCGATCAACTTCCATCACGCATGTGTGGCACTTGTATACGGTATCCATAAGGAATCAGAGCTTCAATGCACAATTGCTCTATTGTTTCTTGGTTTTATGGCGAACTATAACTTTATCAAATTTTATGTGCACATCTGGAGTATTTTTCATTTCACATCAACATCAAGAATAGGAAATCTGGATTTGTAAGGTGTTGATCTGTGAAGAAGACAAAATTCCTCCCTGAAAAAGTGATCAATATATCAGAATCAAATGTCTTAGTTTTTTAGAAGACTTTGAAGAAAATTCAGACAGTGAATCTTACACGACTCTTTTGTGAAGAAATCCTCCATACTCATTTTCTAGAGCTTGTGGCAAGTCCAAGTTTTTTCATCTACTTAATCAATATGCTACAAGAACAACATAATGACTTGCCTCCACAACATCCCTACCCATAAATTAAAATGCACATTTTTCATTCTATTGTTTTGCATGCGCATCGGGCAGTTTCAATTTCTTGTTGATTCTCAGGCCATTTCTCCTCCACTTGATTCGAAAACTCCAAAAGAACCTAGCAAAAACTGTGTGCCAACTGTTTGTAGCAGTAGTCCATTATGTTTCTGCATTGTCTCTACTATAAGTATTGCAAAATGGCAGTATCACGTGAGGAAATGCATGAGTGTTCCATTATATACAAGAATAAGGGTGGAAAGACCATTAGGAATACCATCAACCAGAATATCGGTAATAACAATAATCTACAATGAAATAATGGAAAGGCCATTATGAATACCATGGAGCAGAATATCGGTAATAATAATAATCTACAATGAAATATTCTACCATAACATTGATGATGGAACAATAATATGCAATGAAATATTCCACCATAACATTGATGATACAAGGATGGCTTGCATATCATGTACGCAAGATAATGAATTGCTCTGACATTTGCAAACATTATTTTCAGAACAGGTATGATTGAATTTAGATATCTTGATGGCAATGCTATGCATAGTTGCAAAGGAAACAAATCACATCGAAATTAGATATTTGAACAGCAATGTTATACATACTTATAGAGGAAACAAATCACATTATATTGAGCCTTCGTTGAGGTGGGTTCAAAACTAAGATCTAAAAGAGAAGCTAACTAGCCTATGTGAGTGCAACAGACACACAAAAAATGACATTTTAATTCATTAAGTTGCATTATGAAGAAGATGAGTAAAACAGGGAAAACTTCATAAATATGAAACTCAGTCCTTACTCAATATGAACATAGTGTAAACTACAGGCATATTCATCCATTTACTGGGCAACCTTGATATCAAATCATCAAATGTTACTTTCTACCACAATAAAGATATCAAATATCTATAAGAATTTTGAACTCGTGGCTCAAAAATGTGTAGCTTAATAATTCCGAATACACAACTGCAGAAGCCTTAGACTTGTTAGATTTCTATTTTCTTGTTTTTGTCAACGTTGGATAGGATTAATTTCCTGGAAGCGTCAATCAAGATAACACATTGAGATACAAACATAAGTAACGGGAGGCCACATATCTTGTGTACATGATATGCATAGACTATATCTTTGATTTTAGACTCACGACTTTGGTAAATAACAACCACATTATTTAAAGCCCAACCATGATACATTATACTTGTCTATATATATTATTTTAATATAAATTTACATCTTTTAATATATTTTCTTATTTAATTAATTAAAATATTAAATCTCAATAATTGAAATAAAATAAAATATTAAATGTTAATAATTGAAATAAAATATTAAAATCGTAAAAGAGTATTTTGGAAAAAAAAGTGAAAGAGCATTTCGGGTAGCATGCCTGGCATGCATGCACCACGTGTGCACTCTACTTGGGGTCCATAGCAAGCAACCTACCCTCGTGTCCATATCATGTAACCTACGTGCCTATTTCAGGTGGTTTTTTATACTAGCTTTGGTAATACTTTCCTAGTGGTTTCATATTATTCTTCTCATCAATTTTATGGGAAATTTTTACAATGTAATTTTATGGGAAACGTTTACAATTTAAATTTGACACTTGTATTCGCTGATTCAATTATGCTTGATCTACAAAATCAATCTCCTGTTCTGCTGCAACAACATTTTGCAGAACACTCATAATCGAGTCACAAAGATTTACCCACTAGGACAAACACTTCTTTGATAACAGAGTAAGTAGTTTATCCCATAGTGGAAGGAACACCTAAGGGAAAGAATCATACGATGCTCAGTGGTAGTTTCTATAAGCTCTTGGATTAATTGGCTGGGTACTCCAAATCAAACCCCATTTATAATTACGATTGCTTCAATTTTTCGTTACTTTGTGTTTGTCTTTATGTCAATTTTTTGTATGTCTATGCTTGTTCTGTTCCTCGTAAAGGTTTCTTGGTGGGTTTGCTTATCCAAATCCTTTGCGTCATGGTTTCAATCTCAACTTTTCACATGTCTAGCCCCATTTATAATTACGATTGCCTCAATTTTTCGTTACTTTGTGTTTGTCTTTATGTCAATTTTTTGTATGTCTATGCTTGTTCTGTTCCTAGTAAAGGTTTCTTGGTGGGATTGCTTATCCAAATCCTTTGCGTCATGGTTTCAATCTCAACTTTTCACATGTCTAGCCCCATTTATAATTACGATTGCCTCAATTTTTCGTTACTTTGTGTTTGTCTTTATGTCAATTTTTTGTATGTCTATGCTTGTTCTGTTCCTCGTAAAGGTTTCTTGGTGGGCTTGCTTATCCAAATCCTTTGCGTCATGGTTTCAATCTCAATTTTTCACATGTCTATGATTCTTCTACTCATGGTAAAGGTTTCTTGGTGTGCTTGCTTATCCAGATCCTTTGCATCATAGTTTCAAGATGCTTAGTTCTATATTATTAGGGGTAGTTTCCCACACACGAAAACTATAACTGGAAACTGCAATAGGCTGCTTCATATTTGGTAGAAATTCGGCACTAAGAGAGGGAAATAAATAAACACAGAATTACATTGCATCTACAACTCTAACGAGGGGTTTAAAGTAGTAAAACCATGAAAAACTCGGAGGGATACAGAATAAGTTAATCCTTGAATAGGAGTATGCACAGGACTACACTTTACAAAATTTTGTCACAGAGAAAATACCGGCTCCACGGGGACCTTTAGAAACTTAATTAGGGTTTCTCACCCAGATTAATACTTCTGAATTGGGGTTTGTCACCAGCTCCAGGGGGACATTTAGGAACTTATCAATGAAATATTGAGGTGGAACAAAATCAATGGGGATTTGAGGTA
Organism: Pinus taeda; assembly: GCA_000404065.3. Classification (NCBI taxonomy): domain Eukaryota; kingdom Viridiplantae; phylum Streptophyta; class Pinopsida; order Pinales; family Pinaceae; genus Pinus; species Pinus taeda. The sequence continues at coordinate 135,689 of APFE030267518.1, read as the reverse complement.
GGTTCAATGGGCATTCTGCCAAGTTAATTGGATCTAGACACTTCAAAGAATGTTTTATAGTGAAAATACTTTAGTTGCGGCAATTATCAAACTTAAATATAAAGTTAGTTTCAAAATTGTAAATGACATAAAGAATGACATAAAAACACATATATTGGTGTTTGAATGAACAAAAACGTCTCATTCAACATAGAATTTTTGATTGCAAATATATATTATTTAGGATTATCTTGATAACTCAATACTGTGGTTCTCTGGATTACTAAGAATATATGAGCTAGCCTCAGGCAAAGCCAACCATGGTTCATGGATGAAAAGCCAGGCGTACCGATTTTCACTACAAGAATGGTTTTAGTGTATCTGCATTTCCTGCAGCATGATTATGTATTTTCTTTGGTGCAGGTAGGGCTATTTTCTTTTATCAGGAGGATTGGTGCGGGTTGAAACAACTAGAAAAAAGGAAATCTAGCTGGATATTTCATTCATATACAAGAATGGGTTAGTATATTGTTGAACTTTCATTAAGCGCACTTGCTTTCCCATCGTTACAACCATTGTAAGAATTCACTGCTTACCTTGAGATGCCCTGACAAGCTGTTCTCAAACAGGATCGACCTGAACGAGGACATGTATGCATTCATTTAAATCTGGAGATTCTGTAGGCTTTGGTAGCAGAAGAGCCATGGCTGCATCGGTTCTCTGCTTCACTAGCTGTAACTTGTTCCCCCATTTTTGAATGGTATCTCCGATTTCCTTGGCCTTCAAGTTGGTTTGTCGGAGACTTCTCTGCGGTAAAAGAGGGCCTTCAAAGGTCGAGAGATTGAACCCATGACAATTCTCTGTGCTATGGAGCTGTAAGTTCATATAAGAATAGCATTAACTGTAAGCTCAACTATTGTAGACAACACTAGGCTAATATGAGCATGGAGGGGCAAGAGGAATGAAGAGGAGGGAACAGATATTACATGTATTGCTTATTCCATGTATTGTGTGGAACGAAGATGGGATAGGATATAGAGGAGGTGACAAGTGACCTGAATAACATGTCGGTGGCATGTAGTTTCCATTGGAAGTGGAGGCTTAAAAATTTTGAATAAAATAATTCAAAGGATTTGATATAAATAAATTGCAAAAATTTTGATATAAAGAAATTGGCAATTGTATATAAAATCACAGAGCTTTGGATAAAATGGTATTGCTGCAATTTTATGGCATCTGGCCACTTGAAGCTTGTAATAAGAGGTAGAATGCTTTCAAACTTAAAGCTTTGGCTAAAATTTAATTGAATAAAATTGTTACCATTAAACTTTGGTTAAAATACAAGAACACCAAAAAAAGGCTCAACTAATAAATGAATAGGTGGTCAAACACTTCGATGGAATGCTATAGCCTCTATTATGCAGGAGGAAGGGACTAATAATAACACTCTGGTAATAATACTTATAAGGTATCGAATAAAAACCTGGACTCGGAACTGAGGAAAAATCAATAACTAAAAATTAATTTCGAATGTAGTATAAAACATAAAACTAGTTGGAAGCATTTATGTATACCTGTGTGCAAGCGTAGAATTGTGAATCTGAAGGAAGACCAACCAGGCTTGGAAGCTATACGCTTTATCATTTACTCCATGGAAAAGTAATTAGGGTAATTGGTTCATTGTAATTTAAAAACAAAAGAAACAAGACGAGCTGCGGGGCAGCTAGTCCCTGCCGCAGCCCACAGCGTATCCTATAGAGCTATAGCCTACAACAGCACCAGTCAGTAGATTCTTTTGAAGCAGCACCCGTAGCAGTTTCAGTAGCAGAGGCAGGAGTAGGAGGTGCTGGATAAGCTGCTAGTCCAACTGACTCACCAAGCACATCAAATTTTGCTGCAGGCTTAATATACTACTGTTGCTTCTGATGAAACTACTGAGTCAACCGATGCTTGCTTTGTTATTGGATCAAGATCAGCAGGTGGGTTACTTGCTACTTGCTGGTCCCTACGAGGGGTTTATGGCTATGTCTGTCTGGCTAACCCGTACCAGTAGAAGCCCGCAGCGTATCTGGTATGTAACTTAAATTGAATATTCCCAAACTATAATAGTAAATTTTATGATTATTGTAGTAATATCATCCTCGACTTAAGAGAAAGGTGGCCTTTAACATAATACCTTATGATTGCTTTGGTTCATAGATTAAGCTAATATCCATGCGATTGCTATACAAAAAAAAATAGTGGCCTTCAAAGATGTTAGATTTAGTGAGCAAAATTAGAGTGGAAAATTACAAAAAAACGATAGCATCCAATTGCCTTTCTCTATTCATGGCGGGCCAATCCTCTTATAACAGGTGCGTGACTCTTTTGTACAGAACCATCTTCGTCTATGCATGATCCTTTTGGTGCCCGCTCGCCACGTATCTCATCTACCAACTGCCTTCATTACCGAGCATCCAGAAATCCTTCAGATTGCAGTAATATATCTTGCATGCCCGCCTCCCTCTGATGGCTGTTACCCCTTTATATGGTCACTGAGCCAGACTCTCGTGCTTTTCGATTGCCTTCTTCCCAGCGCCCTCTGGTGCAAGGAGACTGTTACCAGCCTGCACTCCATCTCTTAGTTTTTTCTTGGACTGTATATCTCTGATTTCTCTCTTTTATGCACGGGCACACACTCTCTGTTCACTATCGTGGCGTTGGTCTCCCTCGACTCTCTCTTGGCTAAAGGTTAGAATTTCTCATTCCTGTTTCCTTAAGAATATAACAGATTTTGGATGCAAGGTTTATTAAAATGATTGTCTGCAGGGATAATGCTACATATAGTTCTGAGATGATAATTAGCACAACATTTTGCCAAACTTTAAAGTTTAAACCAACGCTGCAATTAAACAGATGTTATCCATGGGCTCCAGAGTGTTCAATTGTGTCAAATTCCCCACCGTATTGGGTATGGGACCGGACAGTGTATTGGAGCGTAGATTATGTGATATACAACAACCTCCGAAAAATCGAATCCTTCTACTGGAGCTTTGATTCGAGTAACCTGCACAACAATTCTGTAATATCTGTTAGTTGTTCATCTAATTTATTTGATGATGTCATTTATGTTCCTAATATTAGTTTTACAGTGTATTTTGAGAGGTTTTTCTTTGTTTTACAGTTTATTTTGAAAATAATTATTGCAGCCTTTTTTAGAAATAATTAACACGGCCTGGTGTTGTTCAGCTACACTAGGCTTCATAGTTGACTGTTTACAAGTTGGTGTCTCTCCTTCTGCCTCAGAAGGCTTTATTTTGCTGATGGCAACCTTTAAATATGAAGTAGAAGCACGAATTAATCTGCCTAGAAAGCTAAAAGGAAATTCAGCAAATCGGCAACATATGTAACTTATTACGATGATAATCACTATGATACTTCCTCCTCTTGGTTCATAACTATACATCAATGGATATAATTTATTTGTTTTTCCAACTTCTTTCCGTTCAGGCTTGCAGTGCTCATAGTTTTTCGTTTTTCCCTTTCTGAGGTATTTTAAAGGAAGAATCAGAAGACACATGAATTCCTTCCTCCTGGTTGATTTCTGTTTAAGGCTGCGATGTATTGTATTGTACATGTAGTTCAGGAGAGATCTTTGTAACCAGATTATAGTACAACAGCGTTTCTTCCATGTATTGTTAAGTGTTATGTTATGAGAGATTGAAATATATTTTCATGGTCTTTGTTGCAAGTGTATTGCTTATGCACTAATAGACTCAGTTGTTCCATGATATTCTGATTGCCTGCATTAGGTGGTATTGAACCTGTGAATTTGTTGTGGGACAAATCCACAATCCTTAAATTACCCTCAGGAAACCGGCTTCCAATGGAAAATACGTAATTTATAGGTCCAGTGAGTTGGTTTGAATGGAGGTCTAGAGTGATGAGGTCTTGCAGCACCTGGATCTCCTCTGGAATCGTGGATGTCAATGCGTTGTTTGACAAGTTGAGAGAATGTAATTGCATCATCTTGTTCAGCCATGGGGGTATGGTGCCGGTGAGGCTGTTGCTGGACAAGTCAAACAAAGCAAGTTGCCCCGGCATTGTTGACAACCATTCCAGAATTCTCCCTTCGATGTCGCAACTCGCGAGGGAGAGCTCATATAATCCAAGAAGCCTTGATATCACTGTGGGCATTCTCTCAAACTTGAAATTATTGAATGAAATATCTAGGATTTGCAGATCAGAAAGCTCTGATAATTCTTGCGGAAGGCTACCGGAAAGATTGTTGTCAAATTACTTCAATCAGAAATTTTTGAAAGTATTTACCTGATGGGCGGCATGGTGACTTTGCAGGTGGCAAAACCGGGTTCGTTTTGACGACATTAGAGAGGCCGCTGCAACACCTCTGAGAAGGCTCCTAGGCGCTCCCGGTCACGTAGAAGCTCATGTAGAACCCACAAGAAGAACAAGACATAATCTTATATGAAATACAGAACAAAAGCATAACAGGTAATATTATATGAAGTAAAGAAGATTCTTGCGTAATTGAAATGGAGACTGTGCTGAATTTTAACCAGTAATATATTCAGCTAGCTAGAAATTTAGTAGGTCGCTTTCAATATTCAAAGATTTAGAGATTTATCATCCAAAGCTTTCAATATTCAAATATTTACAGATTTCATATTAATAATCTGTCTTTCGGCTTTCACACATCAAAATTTCAGCAAATTTAATGATAGATCTTCATATCTGTGTTTCCGCTCGAAAATTTCAAGGACTAACACACTCTTCATATATTTCACAGATTTCAAAGTATTTTATCTATGTATCAAGGCCAAAAAACACAAGCCTCTGAGAAAAAAAAGTGACTGTAAAGATGAAAGAATACCTGAGCAGTGAGATGCTTGATAGCCTCTTTTGAGGCCGGAGACGGAGGCCGGAGACCTAGGCGTAGTTGCACCATCGATCTTGCTTTCACAAAGAGGAAGACGATGCTGAATCTTTGGAATATACGCCAATGGAGTCTGAACAAGGATCTCTGGAATATATGGCAGTACAGGGCGGTGCCTAAAATAACTCTTGGCGGACACGTACACCATGCACAACAGCTACCAACAGCTGCCAACCTTCAAACAAAATACGCCATAGGCCATAAGTTCGCCATACATTTTATTAACATTAAATGTTTGGCGATTAATGCTCAGGCGAACATAGCATTACTTCATCAAGCGTTCGAATTTCTCGAATTACTTGTACATATGCCCATTGTTTCCTAACTTTTGAGCCTCCATACCTCGTTTTGAGGCCAAATAAGATGAAAATGCTTTTGATTGGTTAAAATCGAAGGAAAATATAAAATATTGTATAGCAACCTAAGAAACTTTGTTTAACTTCAAATAAATTTATTGGTTATCAGGTCAGACTAATGCCCACCGACCAAAACCGATTACTATAGTCCCTGCCAGCCCAGAGGGAGGGACTAATAACGATCGGATTCGAATACTTTTGATGTTGAATGGCTGAAGATGTAAGTTCAAGATATGTACCGAACACAACAATTGTTCATTTAATAAATACACCGTAAGCGGAGGCATAATATTACATAAAATTTGATACGTCCTACCTCTAAGAGTCAGTGCAATTAAATCATACAGAAATTAAACTTAAGTGTAAAGAACTGATATATATATATATATATATATATAAGTTCACTGTGTTACACCCAAACCAGATGGACGAGAAAAATGCAAGAGAGACCAGGAGGAAACTATCCTCATAGAACAGTAATTGCTAAAAAAGAAAAAAATGTATTTAAACTACATTTGTTACAATTCAAACAATAACTGGGCTATGCATGAGCACATAAAAACTTCGAGAACCTGTAATTCGAGGACTTATTACAGGACTTTGTGAAGGACAATGCTTCTTACCATGGGTCAGTTTTGGTAGATCAAGCTTGCATCATGTTGTAGATAGATGTTAGCTACTTGTAAAATAATGATGCCAGGGTATCAAAATGAGGTTTGGAGACCCACCTTACAATTATCTTCCAAATTGGTTAATAAAAAAGGAAACGGATGATTCATCATTTAAAGGTGAGATCGAGATACAATATTAGGTGGCTTTGAACTAGTTTCAATCATTAGATATTATTGTTGAGGGCTTAGGCAAGTAGTTATTTATTCGCATTGATCATTCTCACCAATCACATCTAACATGAGATGCCTGTTATAAATTTACCAATGCTACCATTAAATTAAATTGTTCTTCAGTTTCCTGCTATAAATCTAGAAAAATGGACGGTATTGAAAATACAAAGGGAATTCGTTGTCCATCTTTTCATTAGTATATTGATTGTTTTCGCTATGTAAATAACTCTATTTTTTTTTAACAAAAAAAATTCCATTAATATACAGTTTAATATTTAACATTTTATTTATTTAACATTTTTTAATAAAATGTTAATATATCCTTAAAACTTTCTTAAAAAATATATATATAATAATTTAATTTTAAGGTTATGGATACTTAGTGTTTATCTCCTTGTTAATATAACAAGGTGTCTAACTCTATGTAATGATTTGATTTCTAAAGTTTATAAAAACATACATACACTACCCCTCATTTTGAGCCAATAATCTCTTAAAAAAAAACACATACCCTCAACCATTACATTCACTCAAGCTATATCATTAAACCATATATATCAACTCAAATTTTTGAATTAAAATACAATAATAACCCCTAAACATAATTTATATTAAATAAACACTTCACACACATATATATATATATAACATTCCATTCACCTTTATGGAACTATATAACTCGAACAAAGGATGAATGCAATAATTTCAAGTCAACAATATAATATTTATAACAATACATACAGAATACCCTTAACCCAGCAACAATCAATAATATTAAACTCAACTGTGCCTTCAATGGTAAGCTTAACCTTTACCATTTATGATCCTCTCCCTTAAGCGGGTTGCAGTCTCGGAAGTTGTTCCTCTATATGTAGACTTACGGCAAAGATTTAAACATAAGGAATATATTTTTGAGAGGCCTGTGGTCAACTTAAGAGAAGGTCAAAAGAGTTGAAGACATAAAATGTGAAACATCTCTCGTGATAACGTTATTTGCAATTTTGTAAGAGCATGTCTCCCTTTATGTTCATGGTAGGTGTGTTTCAAAAGGTGAAAAGTAGGGTTTGAAAACACAGGAAATGTAACGGTTAAAATAACTAATACAGGAAGAATTTAATAGTAAGAATTTGGATTTAATAATACATTAACAGTCTAAATAAAATATTTAAGAATGACAAATTAAAAGCTTATTTATTTATAAATTATTT
>APFE030267518.1:88012-120127 GCA_000404065.3 Pinus taeda | reverse complement strand
ACATCTTGGTCTCGTCCCTGCTATAGTGTGGTCCATTTGATGTATTTGTCCTCATAGCTTTTGACAGGGTAGTACTGCTCCTTGATGGCATCTCGGAATGAATCCCAAGTGGGTGCGGCTGAAAATAGTGAGCCTGTGCTTTCGTCCTTCTTCTCGCAGTAGGTTTCCCACCAGTCCTTGACGTGGGGGGCTGCTTTGAGAAGAGAAAAAACAATCTTTTCCCAACTTGAAAATTCATGAACAGAAAAATACCCTTCTAGCAGATTTAACCATTTATCTACGGCATCTGTGTCTATTTGACCCTCAAAGATGGGGATTTCAAAATTAACTTGTACCTTAAAGGGTGTGGCGTTTCCAGAGTAGCTGGTGGAAGCCGATGCGTCACCTTTGGGTAGCCACTGAAGGATCTGCGCAAAGCTATCCATCATCGCGTTCCTTTGCCGCTCGAGCGCTTCTTCGAGCAAGATTTTGATAGGACCTACTGCCCCCTTGTCTTTCTTCTCATCCGCCATGGGAGGCTGTCGGGATTTTTGAGGCTGGTCTTGCAAAGGTTCGACCAGTTCAAGCCCTAACTCCTTATATCCCGACCTCGTTGGGGACATGCAAAGAAAAACAGAGAAAAAGCAGACCGCTATGATACCACTGATCCGGATTTAAACAAGAACGCAATAAAATACATAGATAATATACACAAAGATGCAGTGGAAATAATACTTCATTTCATTAATGGAAAATACCGAAATATGCTTACAAACAAAGTTGAAAATAAACCAGCTAGGGCGATGGTAGCTTATCTCTGACAAGAGATGTGGCGGCTACATGCCTCTGAACCATTCCAAACTGTGTTACAATGAGGCTCGAAGGCCTATTTATTGTTGAGAAACAATGGAAAACCCTTCACATTCCAAAACCTAACCCAGAAGATGAAACGCCAAATTGTGGGCCCCGTTTTGGGTAAATTGGTACATCAATTTCCCGGGGTCGTAACTTTGGCAGATCTCCATTTGACGCGTACGATAGCTCGTTAGAAAGATCTATCCGAGAACTACCACTTTGGGAAGGGCAACATCGGTCCATGGACCCATGTTGCCCCCATATTTCCTAAAAACATCGTTTAGGGCCTCAAAACGGCTCTGGAAGTTCAGGACCCGAAAAAAATGCTAAAAATAGTAAATTGTGCTACAATTACAGAAACTGAAAAACTGAAAGAGACAGTTGTGGGGGTGCAAATGGGATAGGTGGGTGGCCACCAACATCCACCTGGATCATTGGGAGACCACAATAAGCTATATCCTTTATCCTTAGGAAGCCGTGTTTGCTGCCATATCGATCGAAATTGACTGAACACAACATTCGGGAAGATTGACTGCCATACTGTAAAAGGTATTCTGCAGTTTTTCAATTGGTTTGGTAATCCCTCTGTCTAGATTTCCAAAGTAGTCTCTTTCATTCCTTTTCAAACTCCTTAAGGGAAAAGGTCCATTTGAGCACTTGTCACTTGAGGCTCACTAAAAATCGAAGGCGACTAGAGTCATCTTTTGTTTTTTCTCATATCTTAAAAATTGAAAAAACAATTTGTGTCAAAGCATCTAAAATTCATTAAATTCAAAATCATTTTTCCCCCTTTGTTTTCAGTTGATCAAGTAATCTGAAATCATGGAAGAAAGTCAATCGAAACCCCGTCATTCACGGAGACTTACGAGTCAACCGTCTTTGACTCCAAAAACGAAATTATTCCGGACAAAGCGAACTCGTTTAACTGGGTCAAAGTCCCCTGGTTTGATTGGAACAAGTGTTTTGACATCCTCAGAGACTCCAGTTACTCCAACCATTTATGGTATCCCTGCCTCTACAAAATAAATTCTGCAGCCACAAGAGGACATTATAACTGATCCTTGTGTGATAGTAAACACTTCTAATCGTGAACTTAATCCATCTACAACTGATTCGGAAGGTGTTATTCCCCAAACATCTCTCACTGCAGAACCTATACCTTCTTTGGCACCAGAAATATTTTACAGACCTGACGGTCTACCTCTCCCACCTAGTTTGATTGCTATAGAAGAGATTGTGGAAGATCCTTCATCAAGTACTCCATTGCATTTTGGAGTCGGGATCACCCTATATCCTTCTTCAACAGAAGTTAGTCTCCTGTCATTGCAAGTTCCTGTAGAATCGCTAGGAAATATCTTGGATAGACTAGACATGTCTGAACAACCGTCGACATCTAGGACTATGTCATATGATGCAGCAACAACAGAACCTTCTGCTGCAACTCCAACAATGTTCACCGGTATACCATCTGTCCCAAATAGCTCTCAACCACTAGATGGAGTCCATCTAGGGACTATTTCAACAATATGGTCTGTTCCTGTTTGTTCACCCAGAATAATATCTGGAATCTCTTATGTTGAGTCTCAACAAATTGATCCTTCGCAGTGTCAATTTGGGCAATCCAGTCCCCAAAGGCAAATCATTCCTTTGAGCACTGGGTTATCATCGTATGGAGGGTAGTATACCCTTTCATTGTCTCCCCCAGGAGAACAACCATATGGGAGTTCACAACAGGATTCAGGGTATGCTGGAATTATGTCTAGTGGTTGGGTTCCAATACTGCCTCAACAACAAAGAGTTGTATAATCGATGCAACAAAGTTTACTTGCGTCAAATATCCCCACTACGCTGGCTTTCGCGGCGGTGTCGCAAGTACAATCGTTGCCTGTTGTATGCCAACCTCAGGTTTCTTAGGTCGTAATTGAATAACATCTTATCCCTACGACACAACCACAATCACCGACTAGTGGAATGACTCAGGTTCAAATAGGGACCATTACCCCTCATCTTGGTCAAACAGTCAATACTGGGCAATAGCTCATGGCTTCACAACCATGGTTGGTACACTGCCAACAACCGCAATTCCAACAGGCTTACCAAGGATCTGAACAACAAGTCTTTACAAGTAATGTGCATCCGTATATTCAAAACGGTCAACATCAATCATATCATAATGGTCATGTCCATCAACCTTACCATAGTTACCAACATCAAATGCATTATGCTGGTATGCAAAGGCCAACTGCTCAAGCAATTCCATCTTATTCTGGGTATGCTTCACTAAGCCTAAATCAACAGTTGCCTTTCGTGGTGACTTTAGAGTTACCGGATCTAAATCGACTAACGAACTATCCAATTGCTTACGCCCCTTGGTGGCCAGTGATTCCACATAAACTTCCATTATATATTCCTAAATTTAATGGAAATCTAGGTGAAGACCCGTCGAATCATGTGGTGACCTTTCATCTATGGTGTTCATCCAACACTCTCAACAATGATTCGATCAGGCTTCACCTTTTTCAGCGAATGTTAATTGGTCCGACAGCAAAATTGTATATAGAATTTCCTGGAGCTTCATTTGATAACTTCAGTACCCTAGCCACAAACGTTTTAACCCATTTTCAGTTACCCATAAGTTATGAAATGGTAACATTGTTTCTTACCAATTTCAAACAAACAACGGCCACTCACATATCCGATCATATTCATGAGTGGTGACATTGTCGTAGAATGGTAAAAACATATGTTCTTGATCCGCTGTTGGCTAAATGGTTTATTAAGTCATTGTTACCTTCTATTACAGAAGATGTGGCAAAGGGAGGAGTCATCACTGAAGAGCAAGTTATTGCTCGTGCACAATATCTAGACATGATCTATACTCGGTCTGGCATGCTCTATAATAAAATCCCTGATGCTCCTAGATCATAATTTTCCGTTCCTCCCCCTCCTAAATCAAACAAAGACTCTCATGTCGACAATGGCGTGATAGGTACGACTAGCACAAAAATCATAAAGGCTACGTCAAAGAAGGACCGTACGGTTTCAAGTCAAAATGGAAATGAAGAACATCTCGCCTCGGAAGTAAATGCCATATCGACTGACAAAGGCAAAGAACACAAGCAACCGGGAAGAAAGAAGGAAAAGAAAGGGAAAAAGAAGAAACAAGAGGAGTCATCTCCTGAAAAATATTCTGCAAACCCTTATGGGGATAGGAAACCAAGTCATCCATGCTTTATATTTGATGAGGATCATTAGACTAGAGATTATCCATATAAAGCTGAGATTAAGAAATTCTTTAAGAATTCAAAAACTTCAGTGGTACTGACTGGTCTGTTTCCAAACCCAGAAACCAATCTGGTTGCTAGAAACAATGCTTCCCCGTCCTAAGTGCTTATGTTGTCCATTTCAAAGCACCAAAATGATGCTTTGATATCGACTATGAATAAAGATTATGGGAATCCACAACTGTCGAACAACAAGGCTAATGATCAACCTAGTAGTTTGACAACAACTTCAACAGAAGTTGTGCCACCCATCATTCCTGAGCTAACGATAAAGCCACCAAAGGAAGTAGTACAAAAATCGACATTTAATCCTTTTGTTAGAGCAATGTAGCATTATAATATAGTGGAGGATCTGGCTCAATCGTCATCTGCTATGTCGACACTTGTGGTACTGCAAAATTTCCCTTCCCAAAAGCAAGCTTTATTATCAGCAATAGGTGGGATTGACCCAGCGGATTCCAATCTTGTGGCCTTTAATCATAAAGGATATGAGCATCAGTTACTAGCTCAACTCACTTTCCTTATTCAAGTGAAATCCCTCAACAAAATTGTTCATCGAACAATTCTTGATGAGGGGGCATCTACATGTATTATGTCAATGAGTTGCTGGAAAAATTTATGCTCACCACCCTTGTCATGATTGTCAACGATGTTAAAAGAATTTGATGGACGATCACACACTCCATATGGGATTTTAAGTAACTTGCAAGTTGAATTGGGGGGAAAACAGTAGACATTGATGTTGAAGTTATTGATGGAAACCTCAATTACAACATCCTACTGGGAAGGCCCTGGATATATGCTATGGTTGCAGTTGTGTTGGCGTACTTCAGGAAGATCGCATTTCCCTTCCAAGGAGGAATTACAATCGTTGACCAACAAACATTTCTCCCCAACAGTTCACAAGTTACGAGAAGCATTCTGATGATCCACGGAAGTCCTCGGTCGCTTCTAAATATCAGAGTAGGCCTACTAAAAGACCCTACATTGATGGGGACTTTTGCCCTACCACCTCCAAACAATCTAGCGGAAGGGGTCACGGTGGGAACCTGCAATATGGTATCTTTTATATCTAAAATATTCAGAATATTCTCAGACATTTTGTCAGCATGGATCATCGCCATTTTAGAAATATTGTAGCAATCAATTTTCTTGTCCTGGGGGTAAAACCCAAATCAATGCTCATTGAGTTTTTGGATAGATACGTCTAAGGAATAAGGTACCTCTTCAGATCCTTGGTCACATGTACATTCTACAGATGAAGGAATCATTTAGTCAATGATGATAGGAGAGGCACCATGGGAAGATTACCACCATCATTCCCATCTTCCGAATTACCACGAAGATTATTCCAGCGACCTTAATCATCCTTCAATTTTTTATTTTCTATCAAATACTTTAAATATAGTCGATTCTGAGGACATTTATTATCTCCTGTCGACCTTGTTAAAAAATGAAACAAGGAGCCATGATGATAATTCTTTTACTATGTCAACCTCATTAAAAAATGAAAGAACTCCCTTTCCAAATCGAGTCTTTCAAAGATCTCGAAGGTAAACCTTCATTCCAACTACCTTGTTGAATGCAATGAAGCTTGGGGGGCATGCACCGTGATTTGCGTTATTATGTTGGGGGCATGCGAACATATAACAGACATAGTTTTTCGTTTCAAGCGTGTGCAAACATGAAACTAAATATGAGCAGTGTTACTACAGGGTTTAAGCTCGTTAAAAAATAAACCTGCCATGAGTAGTTTTTATGTGAAGTTCAAGCTTGTTAAAAATTAAACCTAAGAAATGAGCAAATGTTTCCCCCCCAGAGTTTAAGCTCAATAAAAAATGAGCCAATCTTCGGTAAATAACCATTGTGAATGCATTATAATAAGCTTTTGAGCCTTGGTCGTGTTCTCATGATCACCTCCACTCTGTTCTAGCCAATCGTATGCTTCCATTTGATTGTTTACCCTTTTTCAGGAACATCTACAATGAGTAATCTTGTTAGCCATCCTTGTGACACTACCGTGATTGGAAAATTCCAAACCATACCTAAAATCAGCTGCTACCCAAAATCATCACTCATTCCTCAAAAAATGAGTCTCCTTTAAGCTCTTTTCACCTAACTCACAAAATATGAAAAAAATTCTAAGCGATTGGCCTCTCCAGCCCGTTAAAGATACTGGAAGTGTTATCCCTCCTCTATATTTTAATCTTTTTGGACCTGAGGGATTATTACACAAAAAGATCGATCGCTTGTCTTGTTCAGCTCGTTAAAACTATCGAAATTTCATTCCTTTCGTATTATTTTATACTTTTTCGGACTTAAGGGATTATATGAAAAAACAGGGTTATTGGAGTTTCCTTTCCATCCCTTTTTAGACTCTCTAAAATTGAAAAAGGACCGAGCTATCATTGTTGTTAAACTCGTTAAAATCAATAGTGATAAACTTGTCCATATAGACAAGAACGAGTTTCATTGTCGCTAGGCTCGTTAAAACATAGAGACGGGTTCGCCAGAAGGGTGAATTATAGCACAAAAATATCTTATCCTCCTCAAGCTTGATAAAAATAAAGAGGGACTGGTCAATAATGACTCGAGAAAATTGGGAAGAAAACTTGAAGAAACTTCATTGGTAGCAAGTCGCTCTTGAACATGACACTTTCACTCCACGTCCGAGTCGGGTTGGGTTATTCCGTTCACTGGTCATATCACAATTGGTCCATCGTACCATCCATCTTTGGGGTTAATGCTACCAATCCATTTCAGTGTCACTGGTATGTTCAAGAGAAGTCGCTCAAAGAATTCACCTGTGCCTCATCCACTGCAATACATTCACGCTCTGTTTTTTCATGACCGCCACCATGAATCTTATATCATGAGATCCTTTTCACCTCCACAAAATCATTTGCTCCATTCCATGTCGTAGATGTGGGATTCATTAAGGCCCTCCTATGACGAGTCACTTCTCGTCTACGTCAGCTCATTATCCGAGAGGTCGACCTAGGAACAACCCTTTCAATACTGTGAAGCTTGCATGCCTCAATGGCAAGTTTCTCACTTCCGGTGACAGGTTTACATCAATGTCCTTCGACTGAAATATTTTACGTGGTGTTCGACGCCAAGTCCCATTTTCACACCACATGAATCGTACTGTCATACCTTGAGGGTCATCATCATTATCGGTGATTCCTCTCGCACTTGTTAATAGCTTACATCATTGGCTGGTAATCAGGCGATGTCTTTCCATGTTCGACTCCAGAACATCTTTTCACATGGATCGACTTATACTTCGGGCGAAGATTGGACAAATTTGAAGACCGTGGATCTAGTTTCATCCATCCGGGTTGCGATATATTTAGGAAAATAAAGACATCAAATTTACATCATCACTGCACATATGATCATCCGAATCAAAGGATGATGGCTCTATTAGAATCATCAGTCTGCTACACAGACGGTTGTCTTTCCTATGTACATGAAAACGATTTTATAAAGTTAAGCATGGGAATTCCCGCCTCAGCTAGATCATGAAAATGTTATGAAGATAATGTATTTTATTGTATCTTATTACAGGTCTCCTTCCAGTTCGAAAAACCTCGAATCCTCATGATAAAGCATTTCACCCAACATCGAAAGATTTTCGACCTCGTGCTTTAGGGGGCAACTGTTATAGACATATTTGGGCACTGCAACCTCAATCACATATGTCCATAAACCAAGGGCTTCTAAGTCCCTAAAAGTGTTGTTTCATACCCTAAAGGAATAAGGTCAGCTGATTACATCATCTTTGAGAAGTTCTCCATGAAAAGCTACTCAAAACTGGTCAAAACTAGATCATCTCACTTGCTCCATGGTCAGGGTGCGATGCATCACACCTACTACACACGGGAGGTGCGATGCAAACTAAAAATTCCTTCTACAAGGTGTGATTAGCGAGAATAGACAAGTGGCAGAGACATTTTTCTAAGTGGATGATCAAGAAATCTTCTAGAAACTTCTCATATGACACTTGCCTCTCAAAATTTGCCAAGGATGAGTAAGAGATCAATGAAATCTCCAAGTGGAGCCAAGAACTATCAGTGGAATGACACTAAACAAAAGCCTAGAGCTGACTCACACCTCTGCAAATATCTATATATGGATCCATCATCCCAGAGATCCAGAGGTTAGAGGCTGGAATCTTATATCTTGTAAGGAAGTGATGTTGGTTTCCTGGTGCAATATCATAGCGTTGGGTGATTTAAGTTTTTCATGAGGTGAGGAAGGGCTTTCATTCTGGGTGGATGACGCTAGGTTAGAAAAATGGGTTGTAATCCTCTTTGCTATTCTTGATATTGATAAAGCTATTCAAGTTTTCCTCCACATTCTTGTATGTTTGATGATATATGCATTTGTGTGGTCAATATATATCTGGTCCTATATTGTTTATGATTGTAGATCTCTGTTATGTTGCTTTGTCTCTACAGGTGCTCTTTGAAGCTGGGTAAGCGAAGAAGGAGTGGAAAAGATCTGTCAGAAGGGAGAGGAACCAAGCAACGAACCAAGTGCAAGACTGAGGTTGGTGTGCTTTCTTGCCCTCTTATCTACTTCTCATAAAGGAAAGGGTAAGTAGTTTTGGTTTGTTTGTTTCTAAGATAGCTACCCGTCTTAGTGGGACTAGCAACTCCGAGTGGACACTACATTTCCCAATAATAGTATGGTAGGTATGGTAAAGTATTCAGACCTTGACTAATATGATGCTAAGGCCATACCATAGAGAAATACCATTCTTCCATACCATTGGCCCCAATTTTTCCCTATGGCCCTAGTTTTTCCCACATAAATTTCAGGGAATAGATGTAAGGATTAAAATGAGTACCTAGAAGTGAAAAGAAGTATGTTGTGAGTAGCTAGTGAGCCTGGAATGCTTGTCTCATTGGTGAGGCCTTCTTAGCATAGACACCTCCACCTGTGTTCATAGAAAACCCCATAGAAGCACTTAAATTGTTAACAATTTGATGGGTAAGGTGCCCAGAAAAGAAAAAGCCTTCTAAGTGGGAAGCTTAGGTTAAGCTACCAACAAAACCCTCTTGACAGAACTCTAAGAACTTGTAATCTAAAGCACAGAAAAAGAAAATGAGTAAGAAGGAATTAAGGAAGAACAAAAAAATGATTAATTGTGTATTCATAATTTCCTCCTGATAATATTTAAGTTAAATTACATGTGGGTAGACATTGCTGAAAGGAATCCATTAGGGTTAGTCAGTAATGTGAATACACGGTGGTCTTGTAGCTACAATTAAACCTTCATGTTTAGAATAAGGGTAAGTTTAGCAATGAGAGCTACAAAAACGAAGATAAGGGTACAATCTGATTAACGGACAAAAAGGATACCTGGAATTAGGTGGGCGAAGCGATGGAATCACTGAGAAAAAAATCTAATTCATTGATTCAATTTAACAAGAAGCTCCACCATCAAGTAGCATAAATTATCAAAGGTTGAAATTCAGTAATGTATTACCTTGGAAGGTAGAAATCAATTGGCTAGGTTCAGATCATCTGAGTCAAGTCCCGCCAAAATTTGAGGTGCATGAGAGATGAGTGTAAGAGGAAGTTACACCCATAACTGACCCCAACTATTTTTTATCGACAAATAAAGAACCATAGCGATATAAGGTCAGGATTGCAGTTGCCACATTATAGTAGATTTAAGCCTTGTTACATGGAAGCTCTCATAAGAAAGGTACATGGAAATAGATTATAGAAATGATGATAAACTTAGATTTGACCAAAGGGACGAAAAAACCATCACAAACCATATGAATTGTCAAACAGGATAAATTAATATCGAATAGATTACGAGAAGAATTATAACTAAAGAAATCTGATGGCTGAGATATTACAAGGTATTTCCTTACATTATACTTCACCCAGAAATACATGAATGTGAAAAAGAAAAAAATTTATTGAAGTATAACATGAAATAATTCTTAAGGTAGGAGAATTACATATTTAGAGCTATACCCCTTCCACAAGTAATTGACGGTCTTACTATGATTGTGTTACTATCTAGAAGGATAATACTATGCATGATACACATGGTGTTAAACTTAATTAAGTGCATAATTTTTTGTAGTAGATGGATGTTATAATTACATAGATAGTTTGAAGTGCACATAGGTGTTTATTTGGGGTAGCATCGAATGTGCTCTAGCCATGAAATTTGGTGGAGAGGTTGGGGCACATGAGATCTTGAATATTGAGAAAAGGTTAGGGTAGATTCTAAACACATCAAGAGATATTAAAATAATTAATATTTTTTGGAGTCCCTAAGTCTAAACTTAGGGAAAATAAAATATTAATGTGTATTAATATGGATATGTGTTAGAATGGTCCAAAAGACATAGATAAATCCAGATCTAATCTTAGCTGTTGGTTAGGGACTTAATCTCGGTTATTGAGATATCAATAGGAAATGTATAAGAGGAGGCTTGAGGGTCACTTCAAGAATACATCAGAGTGATCAGTCATTCTATTCTCTAGAGCAGGGTTTGCTAGGAGAGATAGACATAGTGATTAGGATATGTAACTGAGGGGAATTTGAGTACAGAGAGATAGAGAGGTAGAGAGAGTGTTGGGGGAGTAGCATAGTAGTCTGGAAGAGTGCTGCAAAGCCAGCCAGGGCTCACACAAGGCCACACAGAGGCATCTCGGGTTGCACAGAGCCTCAGAGAGGCGAGCTTTGCTGACGCAAAGGGCCAGAGGGCTCATGCAGGGCTTCCTAAGGTTGACGTAGACCTATCCGAGGTGACGCAGGGCTAGCGTGAGGCAAAGAGGGAATGGTGTAGTCTAGAGAGAGGCTAACACTAGGGTTTATGGGGGAGATTTGTGTTGAGTATTTGCCGGAAGGATTATCTGGGGTTTTAATGAGGAAATTTATTAGAAAATGAGAGGTACTATTGCCAAGGAAATTCTCTATTGGGTAGGCCAGTTTCGTCACCTAGGTTGTACTCTGATATTGCTTAATAAGAAAACCCTCAGATAGTTGCACCTGTTTTCCCACATTGGGTTTTTCCGAGGACATTAATTCAAAAATAATGGTGTCATATGGTGTGTTTGTTTATCTTTCTTTTAGTTGTTGATCTATAATATGTTGAGCATGCACTAGTGTTTATTTTTAGTATTTACATTGTAAATAACTTGTTAGGAAAATAACAGATAGGTAGGAATAAATCAGATAAAGTCCATGGAGGGTTTTTAACTAAGTAAACTTAGAAACTTCAACATGGTATCAGAGGGTGATTGCAGATCGCAAGATGACTAAAGGAAATCATCTAAGCAGAGAAAAAACAACATAAAACAATTGTCCCGAGGTGACAGAAGCTATTTCTAGCAAAGTAGTAACAAGAAAGGGTGACACAGTGTCCGTGTCATCAAGGGTGAGTCAGGAAGAGGTAGTGCAGAGGCTAAGGAAGGAAAAAGAAGCCTCACATGGAGCCATGTAGTAGCTGGGAGGGTTGACACAGTTGGCTGAGGAGGTCGAGTTGCTAGTGTTGGGAATGCGCACAGCCTAGGAGCTCTCACCTTCAAGTTGTTGGGGTTTAGAATGTTGCGCGAATATTGCATAGTGGAGCTGGTGAGGTATTGTAGTTAGAACAATACTTAACAAAGCAAGGCCAGAGGAGTTTCTATCGAGGGTTTCCAGTTAAGGAACTTGGATCAATGGTGCGGTTGCACAAGACAATCAGAGTAGGGGGCATCTCGACAACGACATAAGGACTTCTAGGAGGGAAATAAGGACTTAGAGGGATTCCAAAAGAGAACTTCCAAATGGGAAGTAGAGACTTAGAGGAGTAGAACAAATAAATTCCTCGAGGGAAGTAGAGTAGCATCATGGCACTACACAGAGCATCGAACTTCATAGTATGGAAGGCCAGAATGTTATCCATACTTGATAGGAATCGTGTCAAGAACTTCACCTTGAAGGTAATAGCTATCACAGTCGACCCCAATGATAATAACAAGTACGAGGAAGCGACGGCGAGGGCCAAGAGTATTATCTTTGACGGGGTCAAGGATCATGTAGTACCACACATAGCCGAGAAGGAAACGACATTTGAGATGTGGGAGGCTCTCAAGAAGTTGTACTAGCATACTTCTATGATAAGCATCGTGATAACGCAGATCCTACGAGTAACAAAATTTAATTGAATCCACAATGATCAGTTTGTCTTAACCAATAGTTCATGTGTTTACATCAACAGTGAAGAGTGGAATCACACCATTTAATACGGTCTAGAAACGAATGAAATATTAATGGCCGTTGTGATTACATTCGTGGGTTTAATATTATAGATTATATTATTGATATCATAATTTTAAAATAGGTAAAT
The DNA here is from genome assembly GCA_000404065.3 of Pinus taeda. Taxonomy (NCBI): domain Eukaryota; kingdom Viridiplantae; phylum Streptophyta; class Pinopsida; order Pinales; family Pinaceae; genus Pinus; species Pinus taeda. The sequence goes on along the minus strand of APFE030267518.1, from coordinate 107,640 downwards.
ATGAGTGTAGCTATATAAATTAAAAGAAGGGTAAATGCTATTAATTATTAATTTATAATAAAAATCAAATATTAATTTATAATAAATTAAAAATATTTAGTCAATATATATATTTTTATCCTTTATCTAGATTAAAAAAATCATAAAAGCTAAATAAAATATTAATTTATTTTAAATTATTAGTAATATTAATTATAAAAAATTATATCTAAGTTAAACAATATTCTTAACTATGGGAATTTTTTATTTGCAAATAGCTTTTATTATAATACCATGTGTTATCAATATCACATACTAAATGAAACTTGTTAATATGATATTTTTCTTTCTATTAATTAGTTGAGCCTATAAGCTCATTTTACAAATGTTAAAAGTTGTAAACATTTTTCACTCACTCTAACTTTCAATCATGAATAACATATTTAGATACCAAAAAGTAACATAATTGGTTGACTAATTTATTTCAATATCACAGTGTTAACTAATTTATTTCAATATCACATTCATATATATTTAGTTATATGGAAAGAAAAACAAATTATTTTAATATTTATCATAATAAAATGTTTCCATCCTTAAACTAGAAGAATCATTGAAAATAAAACCAAAAAAAAATCAATTTCTTCTTAATACCAATAATAAGAGAGATGTGTAATTAATTTAATTTTTAATATAAAATTAATATATAGCATTTAAAAAATATTATTAATGATAATAAATCCAAAATGAGTCATCAATAATATATTTTAATGCGTATATTAAGTAAATAGGTATATATTATGTATGATCAAAAAAGCTATGTATACATTATATAGAACAAGGATGTGTAATGTACACCATTTTAGTGTTTAATATATTTTAATGTCTATATTAAGTAAATAGGTATATGTTGATTAAAAAACCTATGTATACATTATATAGAACAATTGAAAAGATGTGTAGTGTATACAATTTAAGTGTTTAAGTGAATTATCAAGACATAGAATTGTCAAGAAATTAGAATCTATTTATACATTCAAAACTGCAATTTAAATAATGAAAAATTTGATCTATTTTAATTATTGATCTCCCACTAAGAATTAAATATGTTAAAGTACAAACTTTTTATTCAAGCTTTGCATTCTAAAAAAGATTTGCTTCTTTTTTAGAATTAGCAAGCTCAAGAAATTTGATGTTTATTTAGTATTGTCTCACCATGTTTAAAATGGATCTATATTAATTTGAGATAAATTAATTAAAAGAATATAACTTAATTAGAAATATTAACTCTTAATCTATATATACTATTATAAATATTATATTATATTCTATTAAGGCCAAATCTCCACCATTCACCTCCTAATTATTGATAACAAAATAAATTTTTTTAAAAAACTTATTTTTAAAATAAACATAATTAAATATAATAAAAATAATAACTGATTAAATATTATAAGTTGGGTTTTTAATATAGTAATGTTAGATCGGATAAATATTAAATACGCGTACAATAAATTAATAATTACTTTGACTTTGCATCTTCTTCATTAACATTGTTTTATTATCATAGGTTTATTAGAACTTGCATAATATTTACCCTTAGAAAATGCTAAGGATATATTTATTGAAAACTAGCCATTGAGATTTCCCTACGTGGAGAGATCAATTGCATCAGATTTGTTGCATGTGTTAGCAAACTGCTCTGTTTAACTGCGCTCTGAAATGATAATTAGTACGTCGGCTTCAGTATAATGGCCAAAGTTTAGAAGGCCTACACGCAAAGCACGAAATAGAAGGCCTACACGCAAAGCACGAAATAGTTTTTAGGTGAACAACTAAAAACTAGACGCGTGAGACTAATTATTGATTCCAAGTTAGTGGGCAATTTCGTAGCTCTGCTAGGCTTCCATTAGGTATGTATTCATACATTAGAACATTAGCGTCATGGTTGGAGAAAAACGAGAGAAGTCTAACTATGTGACACTGGAAGATTTTTCCTAAAATCCTTATTTCTGCAAAGAAACCATAGTGGTTAAGACAGCCATTGAAGGTGCCAATACTCGTGAGCTTCCTGGCTACAATTTGTTCACCATCAGGCGTGATCCCTCTATCCACAATTCCCGCTCCTCCTTTGCCGATTGTGTTTTCTTTTATGCATTTCAAGATGTCCTCTGTCCCAAAGTTGACTTTCTGAAAGGTTTTTATCTGCTAGGACCTATCCTCCCCTTCCTTCCTAATGGTTTTTGCCTTATTTACGGCCGCTAGAATTTCTAAGGCCAACGAGCAGAAGATGACAAGTCCAAATGCTAAGAGAGCTCAGAGAAGTCCACCTTTGGTGTGTCTTGAATCACAAGAACGTAACTGAGCTCCCCATAAATATGGATTCCTACTTTACATTGACAAAATAAAACAGACTACTGTCTAGGACGAGGCCTGAAAAGTTGTTGTTTGAGAAGTCTGTGTATATATTTTTTCTAAATTTTTTTGGAATGCTCTCGTTCAACTGATTTCCGGATACGTTAAGGTAACAAGTTTCAATTAGAACCATAACTAGTTCCAATCCAGTTCTAAGCCAAATAATATAAGTACGAGGTCAGGTAAGTAATTAGTTTTTTCTTAAACACACCTGATTTTTGGTGAGCTTCAGTCTTGGCTCTTTCTGTCTCCTGTACCTGCTTCTATCCCGTGCCTTTGGTCTTGCCTGTTTTCCAATTGCAAGTTCAAGCTTCCATGAAGTTTTATCGAATAGGGTGAAAATTACCAGTTACAAGTTCAAGTTTTTGTGAAATTTTCACCTGCCTCTGAGAGGGAGCATGTGAGCCAGCTGGAGATGGTGAAAGTGACCAGTTGTAAGTTTAATCTTCAGTCAAGTTTTCACCCACGTTGGAGAGGGAGCACGTGAGCCAGCTGGAGCTTATTCTCCGAAACCACTTGCCAAGCCAATCCTAATGAGTGGTATCTGTTAAATGTAGGGTTCTGCAGATGTAAGGCTAAGATTGCCTTGGGGATGGATCCACCATATAGCTTTCGTTGAATATTTCCAGGCTGAAAACAAAGAAAGGAATACTCTGGGCTTAACAGCTTAATAATAAAAGCCGGCAATAAGACCTCCCAAACAAAACTTTTTAGAAGATTGGTTAAATGAGATTTTTTTTAGAACATTGTTAAATGGATCGGTACCCCTAAATTAATATGAAATCAATAGATATCTCGCAATAAGACCTTCAAAACAAAACTTTCACTAAAACAAAAAAAATTATGAAATGTTTTTTTGATATTGGTTAAATATTGGTTAAATCAATGGATATCGATCACTATAGCCCTATAGCCCGATGCTGGAGGCAGGGACTAATAATACCTGGGATGGTGCAGAGGTTTTGCTTGCTAACACCGCTCAAACGATGATGTATATCAACCTCGAAATCGATTGGAGAAGAAATTGAACAATGAATATAGGGGTAGATTCCAAAGTAAGGTTCAGGTGGTAACAAGAATTAGCAACGCTCCAAACCACTCAATGAACGATCATCATTAATTATGTTTTTGGTTTAACTAAATTATGTGTTAGTTTTAACTAGCACAATTGTGATATGGTATCTAAATAAACATATATAATTATATTAATAAATGTGATTGAAATACAACGACAAATTTTATAATATAAAATTAATATTAATAAATATATAATAATAATAATAATAATAATAATATACATTTAATATTAGTATGAATATCCATAAATATATAATCATAATTTTAAAAATATTAAAAATAATTATTATATAATTATTTTTATAATTATATAATAATTATAAATCTTAAATTAAACTAAATAATTTGTTTTTTTTAGGTTTCATAGAACAAAGTTTGGTTTCAGTGGACATTAGCAGCCATCATCATCATCAACATCAATAAAATATCATTATTATTATTATATTATAATTATGATAAATGTGATTGATGATGATGATAATGATTATGGAGTTCCGGTTGATGGCGCGCGGACGAGTGAGCTAGGTTCTGAACTTTTAGAGTTGGTTCTCCATGGAGGGACGCAAAGGAGGGAGCTCCACTCCCTCTTATAAGCAGGTAGTGGCTGACAGAGGCAAGAAACCATTTGAGGAGGATAGAGATCCTTCTGATGATGTAAGGCAAAGAAATAAGGAAGAGGAGCAGAATGGCTCTATAACCAGGGAAAACAACAACACTAAAGACAATGAGCAATAAGACAAGGAACAAAATATAAAAGGTAAAGCACAAAAGGGACCATGCAAACCCAAAACCCTAATTGCGCCTAGAGTAGTGTTGAATGACCCTACGCTGCAGGTGCATAGGGACTACATGTAGACATATGCAACCATTTGTAAATTCATGGGCTTATGGCCCACTGAAAAAGCTTTACAAATGTGGATTAAATACAATTGGAAACCAAAAGGTAGCATAGAACTTCATCTGCGGTCAAAAGGATTCTTTACTGTAGTCTTTACAAATATTGAAGACAAGGACAAAGTGTTTGAAGGAGGGCCCTACCTTTACATAGTTGCATGCCTATATATGCAACCATGGGTGATGAATTTTGTCCCAGAACGCGAAACTTTCACCTCGGTTCCACTTTGGTTAAGACTCTACTCTTTACCTATGGATTATTGGAAACTTGAAACCTTATTTGCCATAGGAAATAAGCTAGGGCGTTTTGTCAAAGCCTCTGAGGCCACTAGAAAAGGAAAATACAAATATTTTGCAAGGATATGTGTGGAGATGGACCTCTCTGGAGCTATGTCGGATGAGGTAATATTGGAAGTGTTGGATGAAGAATGGGTACAAACAGTGGATTATGAACACATCCCTTTTAGATGTCATAATGCCATGAGCATGGGCACCTATTCACTGATTGCCCTCTCAGTAAAACAGAAAACATGAGTAAAACTAACACCATGAAAGATACAAATATCTTTCATAAGGTGCTCCAGAAAGTAAAAGGGAGCAAACAGGGATCGAAACTACCTCATACAGACAAGCATCAGGCTAGTCAAAATAGGTTTCAAGCCCTAGTAGAGGAAGAAGTGACAATACAAGTAGATCAAGTCCATGGAGGCAGTCGAGTGGAGGACGAGAAAGAAGACAACATGGAGCAAACACAAAACAAAAATAAACAGAAAGAAGACATGATGAGTGACACAGAACTGGAAATGGACCAGGAAATGACCTACAGTGATATGGAGATGGAGGATCATGAACTACAGGAAATTCTAGAGAAAGAGAATCTAGATCTAGAAGGTTTCTTAAAACAAGGAACTAAAGAGGGAGTGGATTTGTTACCTCAAGAGGAGTTCCACAGAGTGCAATAACTATTCATCTGGAAAAATCAGAACAAAGGATTAGAAAAGTAAAGAAAAAATGAAAAACAGGGTAACGAAGGAGTGAAATCTATGAAAGCCACACCAGGATTAGCACCAAGAATCCCGGGAAAGAAAAGGTGCCGGAAAAAATAGAACGAATTGTTGATGGAATGTGGGAGGCTAATGATAGATTTAGGTAAGATGAAAGACCTATCTAGCTACTCCTTTACAAATCTTTGATAATGAAGTTCACTTCTTGGAATATAAGAGGTCTAGGTAGTAAAAGAAAACAAATATTATTAAGTAGCAAAATGAAACAAGGAGCCCCAGATGTGATCTTCATTTAGGAAACTAAATGTTCCATTCAAAAAGTAAAAGAGATTCACAGTAAATAGCTCAACAGATTTGAGTTTCTGGAAGTCAAAGCAAAGAATACAGGAGGAGGAATTCTCATGCTTTGGAACCCCCAAAAGATTGACATTATAGATGCTGAAGCATCTAGAGATTATCTTCTAGTGGTCATTCAACTAGTGGGAGATAAGGAAAGGTACCTGGTGACGAATGTCTATGACCTCCAAAAAATGGATGGTAAATTCTTGTTTCTTAACTCCCTGTAGAAGCTCAGGGAACGTCATGCAAAAATCCCATGGATCTTAGGGGGTGATTTCAATATGATCAAATAGCTGTCGAAGAAAAAAGGAGGAACCAAAATTCTAAACAAATATTCTTGTGCTTTTCAAACCTTCATAGAGAGTATGAAGCTCATGGATATTGTTATGAATAATGGTACTTTTACTTGGAACAATAAAAGAGGAGGAAAGTCTCAAGTAGCCTCCAAATTGGGTAGATTTATAATTTCAGAAGAACTTATGATCAAGGACAAGGACATAGTTTCGAGCATTCTTCCCTTTGGAGGCTCGAATCACTGGCCAATACAACTGGATATTCAGGGCATTGGCAAACCTAAGAATAGACCTTTCTCATTTGAGAATATCTGGCTCTCCCACCCAAACTTCCACAACAACATAGCTATCTAGTGGACAGAATATTTGGAAATTCATGGCACAAGAATGTTCCTTCTTCAGAAAAGGCTCAAACATATCAAACTCTGGCTCAAGGAGTGGAATAAGAAGGAACATGGTAATATTTTTGAAGCAAAAAAGGTTGTGGAAGGAAAAATGTAGAAACTCAACCAAACCCTGATTATAGAGGGTTTTGATAAAGAGCGAAATGAACTGGTAACTAAATATCATTGAGATTGGGAGAACTTATGTAAACAAGAGGATATTTTTGGGAGGAAAAAATCCAGAGTGCAATGGCTAAAAGAAGGAGAACGCAACACTCGATTCTTCCACAAATCCACTATGGCAAACATGGCTCACAATAGGATTTCTTCTCTCAAGGACAAGAGAGGTAACATGCTCAACACACATGAATAAATCGAAGCAATACTGGTTCAACACTTTCATGGCATAGCTCAAGAAACCTGCTCTGACAGAAATCAATCTATCAGAGATATTTCTGGACATATACCTAAGCTGGTTTCCAAAGAAGATAATATCAACCTCAACAGACCAGTGTTAGAAGAGGAGGTTAGTGAGGTCGTAAAGAAATGTAAAATGTTAAGGCACCAGGTCCACATAGTTTCAATGTAGACTTCTTCAAAACTTGCTGGAATATAGTAAAACAAGACATTTTGAACGTAGCGGAAGACTTTAGAAGGGATAAAACTATCTTGAAGGCGCTTAATACCACCTTTATATCCCTGATCCCTAAACAGGATGTGGCTCTATCTCCTGATAGGTTTAGATCCATTTCCTTGTGCAATGTTGTCTATAAAATTATTTCCAAAGTGGTGGCGAATAGACTCAAACCCGTTCTTCCTACCCTGGTGTGAGCGGAACAATCAAGATATGTGGAAGGCAAACAAATCGTTGACAACATCATTCAAGCTCATGAGGTGGTTCACTCATTGACAAGAAATAAGAAAGATGGTATGATCATGCAACTGGACATAGCCAAAGCCTATGATAAGCTAAATTGGACATACATAAGAAAAGTTCTCACTACTTTTGGGATTGATCATAACTAGATCAGATGGGTTATGGCCCTAGTTACTTCTCCCATTTTTTCAATCATGGTTAATGGCTCACCCTAGGAGACTTTCACTCCTTCAAGAGGCTTAAGGCAGGGAGATCCACTCTCTCCCTTTCTTTTTGTACTCATGATGGAAGGGTTGGGACGAAATATCAGACATGGTAAAGTAGTGCGTACGGTCAAAGGTCTCGAACTATCTAAAGAGGGTCAGGCTTTAACGCATCAACAATTTGTTGATGATACCATGTTGCAGGGGATCCCTATGGTTAAAGAAGCTCTAACTTATAAGCAAATCTTTATAGACTTTAGCATGGCTTCACGTATAGAGGTAAATCTCTCAAAATCTAAGATTTTTTTCTTTAATACTCACATTGCTATTCAGAGACATATAGCTAGAATTTTGGGCTTCCAAAGGGAGCTCCTCCCCTCAAAATATTTGGGAGTTCCTCTTACAACCAAACCTTTACACAAGAGCATATGGGAACCAGTAATTAACAAGTTGCAAGACAAAGTCAGGAAATTGACTACTAGATCTCTAAATTTGGCTGGTAAGTTAGTGCTAACCAAAGTTTTCCTTCAATCCATCCCAGTCTTTATGCTATCTGTTCTCCTAGCTCCACAAGGTGTCCTACATTAGCTCAGATCCACTCAAAGAAACTTCCTTTGGGGTAAGGGGGAGGATCGCAAGAAATGGGCCTTGGTAGCTTGCGAAAAATCTCCAAACCTAAGAACTTTGGTGGGCTATGTTTGGATGATCCTGAGATACTCACCAAGGTTTTAGGAGCTAAATTATGGTGGCGATGGGTTAAAGAGCCAGAGGCGCAGTGAGAAACAATTTGGGAAGAGAAATATGCTAGTGCCTAGCATAATAATGATCTAATAAGAATTTCAAGACATAGAAAGGGCTCGCACATTTGGAACAAGACCGGGGATAAACGGATTTTAGTCCAAGGAAACAGCTTCTCAGAAATCAGAGAAGGAAATCTTAGCCTGTTCTGGGAGGATAGATGGAAGAACCTATTTTAATAAATGAAGAACTAAGGGATCTCAAGGAAGACATAGATAGCAAAAGACTTTCTAAGGTGAAAGACTTTTGGGAGCAAACCAATAGCAATGGAAAATGGAGAATCTGGAGGAATTTTTATTTTAGGGATAACAATAACCTGAAGGCTAAAGCAGAAACTCTAAAGAAATGTTAGATCAGAGGAAGATTCTGAATTTTGAGGGCCACGATCAGCTGAGATGGGGCAACAATAATGAGGGGGTTTTTAATCTGAAGGAAGCAAATCTCATGCTCCTTGACCTTAACTCTCAAATTCCGGATAAGATCTGGCTTAACCTTTGGAGACATTAGGGCTGGATGAAAATTAAGCTATTCATATGGCTGGTTTAGCATAGGAAAATTCTGACCTAGGATAATATTAGGAAGAGGGGTAATTTGGGACCATCCTGATGTCAGCCCTGTGAAGCTCAAGAGGAAACTATGGAGCACCTTCTCGACAATTGCATGTTCTCCACTAGTCTGTGGAATTCTTTTGCCTTCATTTTTGATCGGATGGATAGGGACAAAAGTAATATCTACAACACCCTAACCAACTAGAGGAGAATTTTTTAAGACAATGAAGTTCTCGCCACTGCATGGACCCTCTTTCCAAGCTTCATTGTCTAGAATGTTTGGAAAGAGAGGAACAACCGAATCCTCAAAGATGAAAAGAAGACTTCACATTGCATTTTTGAGCTGATCTTAAAATAGCTCAAGGAAATGGTAGGCACCATAGTGTGAAATCTCCCTAAGAACCCTCCTTTAGCTGTTGACCTGCGAAATCTCTGTGGACTGGGCCTACAAGGTATTTCTCCTTAGGGTCTAGATAGAAATGTTATCTCCCTGAAGTCTGCGAATGATTTCTAACATCCTCCTTCGAAGGGTTATCTGAAATACAACATACATGGAGCTTCAAAAGGAAACCCGGGCATTGCTGGTTATGGAGGTGTGTTAAGGAATGAGAATGGAAGTATCCTTTTCATCTTCCACTGTAATTTGGGACAAGCTACTAATAATTTGGTGGAATTGATGGCCATGGAGAAATGTTTGTATTTCTTGAATGAGAAAAATGGACAAAACGTGATAGTGGAGGCTAACTCTGAAGTTATTATCAATTCAGTCAAGAAAATCAGTGGGAGAACTAAGCCAGAAAAAGTCTTAAAGAATTGGAGGCTGATTTAGGGATTTCAATGGATTCAACATCACCTATAGAGCCTTTATACAGCTAGCTTTAAGCATGTTCAAAGATCAACGAACAAATTGGCAGACTTACTGGCCAACCAAGGTGTAATCAGTATAGAGAATAGAGTGGCATCAAAATGGCATGAGTTTCCTTAGAGCAGGTTAAAGGTGATTTTACATGAATAGGTAGAAAATGAGAGGTTGGAGTTTTGTGGCAGAGCCTTGGCCCAGGAATCAAGTTGATTCAACCTTCACAATTGACTACCTATCGATTGGCTTTGTTTCCCATCTGCCTAGCTTTTTGGCGTATGGATCCTCCTTCCTTAGCTCGGGAAGGATGGGAGTCTCGACAGGCACTCTCGGTGGCCGCATTCCCAGGAGTTTTCCGTATAGAATTGACAAAACCTTCTTGTGAGAGGTTTTCTAGAGATTGCATGCCCCGCAGGTGGAAAGCGGTATTTTAGCTTTGGCAGTGATTCCATTCAGGGGGTGGCACATCACGGTGGGGCCGGTTTGAATACCACCCCCATCGCACGATAATGTTTGACAATATAGGTGGGTGCGATATGATCCATGAACAATAGATCAATTGATGTCGATTGATGGTTGCGATGGGTCGAGCAAGTTGGTGGTAATGCCAGTTAAGTGTCGTGCTTCTTTTCTCTGTGATATTGTCTGGTGCCGTTGTATAGGGCCCGATGGATCAACGGTGTAGATTAAGGAGACATGTTTTTTTGTTGGCGGGTAGTGCATTTTCTCTTTATTGTTGGTTGGTTTCTTTTGGGCACGGTTCACTCCACTTCTTGGAGGGCCGGTGGGGCCCTTTGGTCTTTTTCTCTGTTTTGTCCACCACTTAAGTTCAACTTTTGGCTTATTCCTGTTTAACTTTTAGTTGTTGAAATGCTAGTTTTATGGGCTAGAGACTTTTGCCTTGGGCCTGAGCTCGGGTCTTTTGGGGGGTCTCTCCCTTGGGCCACTTTTCCATGTGGTTAGTTGTAAATTTTGTATATTATTAATGAAAAGGAAGGTCCTACTCTTGCTTCAGCAAAAAGAGATGATGATAATGATTAATGTATACTAAGACCAATCATGTCTATATGACTTTAAGAAAATATGAATTTAATTGTGATTCTTCAATTTCTTATTTTTATGATAAAAATGAAGGGAAATAAGGGTTCCAAGGTCACTATGGCATGATTGACCTAGCAAGTCAAGAAGATTGGAAGACTTGCAAATGTTATGGAAATGAGAGTGGATTTAAGTAGGAGCAAAACAATGTAAGAATAAGTGTTTCTCATCTTCCACGCAGGAAGCTTTTGGGATTATTATAATTATTATTAGTATATTATGAATATTATTAAACTATATACTAAATTATTTGTTAACTAATTAAGAAATAAATAATATTCAATTAATAATAAAAATAATTACCAATAAAAATAATTAATTATTGATAATAATAATTAAAAACAAAAATTAATAAGTAATTCATAAACAAACAAAATTAATAATAATTAATCAATAATAATAAACCCAAGAAATTAATATTATAAACCCAATCGATCAATATTATAAACCATATTGATTAATAAAAATAATAACAAACAATAATATAAACCCAAGGGATTGATATTATAAACCCCTACGAATTAATAATATTATTAAAAATAATAATAAACTCAATATATTAATATTATAAACACAAGGGATCAATGTTATAAACCAAAGGCATTAATGAACCCAAAAAAATATTAATAAACTCAAGGGATTTATAAATCCAACAAATTAATATTATAAACTCAAGGGATTAATATTATAAACCCAATGGATTAAAAACACAAGACATTGATATTATAAACCCAAGGGAATAATGTTATAAACCCTCGTGATTAATATTACAAAGCTAAGGAAGTAATAAAATAAAGGCATTAATATTATAAATTGTAGGAATTATAAACCCACAGGACTAACATTATAAACCCAATGGATTATTAAACCCAATAGATTAATATTATAAGTCCAATCGATTAATAAACCCAAGATATTAATAAACATAAGGCCTTAAATTTATAAACATAGGGATTAAAAATCCAAGCCATTAATATCATAAACATAAGGGATTAATATTATAAATCCGATTGATTAATCAACCCAATGGATTATAAAAATTATAAACTGAAGAGATTAGTATTATAAAGCCTTGGTGTTAAAAACCCAATGGATTAATATTAGAAGCCAAAGAGTTTATTTTCTTAAACTTGAGTGATTATAAACCCAAAGAATTCATGTTATAAACCCAAGGAATTAATAAACCCAGTGCATTAATATTATAAACCCAAGAGACTATTATTACAAACCCAAGGCATCAATATTATAAACCTTAGGAATTAAAAATCTCATGGATTAATATTTTAAACCCAAGGGATTAATAAACAAAAGATATTAATAATACAAACCAAAGAGATTAATAAAACCATGGGATCAATGTTATAAACCCTAATGATAAAAAACACAAGTGATTAATGTTTTAAACTCAATATACTAATAAAATCATCACATCAATATTAGAAACCTTAGGGATTAAAAACCTAAGGGGTTAATACTAGAAGATCAAGGGATTTTAATTAGAAATAGATGACAAATTCAAAGGCTCTACGGAATACACATTTATTAATATTATTAATAAGCGCAATGAATTAATATTGTAAACCCAAGAGATTAATAAACCCAATGGATTATCAATAGTATACAACTAAGTCATAAATAAACCCAAAGGATTAACATTATAAACCCATGGTATTACTTATATAAATAAAAGATATTCATAAACCCAAGGGATTATAACTTGAAATGATTATATTTTTCATAAAGGGATCTATATTATAAATCGACTGGATATATATAAACCCAAGAGATTATATTTTCCGTAAAGGGATCAATATTATAAACACAATGGATTGATATAATAAATCTAACTGATTGATAAACCTAAGGAACGAATATTATAAACCCAAGAGATTAATATTAAAAACCGAAGGTATTAATAAACCCAAGGGATCGATAAACCCAAAGGACTAATATTATAAACACAAGGGATTAATATTATAAACTATAGGGAATAATATTATAAATACAAGGAATTAATAAACCCAAGAAATTAATAAACCCTATTTTTGTAATGTTGAGAGGCAACATTGAATAAATTGTGATATAAAGTCACATTATGATAATCAATATTAGATTAATTATGATCTTACGATATTGTTTTTCACAATATGATGTTCGATTGATTTTTGTACCATGCAAACATCACAATACAATGGCCTATTGTATTTTCACAATGTGATGTTGAAAAAAGTTGCAATGCAATATAAAGTTCCAACAATCGTTGGCGTATTGCTTGTCACATTGTGATAATGTTTATCTCAATGCGTATTGCAAAATGCAGCAATAAATTCTCAATTTGATTTTTCCTTGATTAATTTGTAAAAATTCAAAAATTTGACATCATTAGATGACTTGGAGGAATTAACTGAAGTGCCATGGATCTTGTCACTCAATTATGAACACTCAGTTTGAGTTAATGAGTTGAAGTTCAATTTGCTTATGTTGATTCCTAAAAAATAGGAGTCTAGCTCAGTTAATTCAAGTTAAGGGCATGAAGTTCAATTGCGACATCAGTGTAAGTAAAATATAATCTCGTTAAATAATCAATAAGCTAATAATTAACTGATGCAATGAAACAATAGGAGTTACCTAGCTCTGGTGGAGTTTCCAAGGGGATTGACCAACTATTGTAAACTAGTTGAGTGTGCATGTGTTGTATGAGGTCAAAAGATCAACTCTCAGGAATTGCACAAGCATTTTTGGAGGAAATACCTAAATAATAGGGGACTATTTCCTCATGAATTACGCAACAAAATAGGGGCTCAATCTAAGGGAAGATTTGACAAAATCTAGGTTAGAGGCCTTTAGTGAGAAGAGAGATAGGTTATGTACTTGCATGTCGTGCTCAATTGAACAAAGAAAATTTAATACATCTCTATTCATGAGATTAATGAAAGAAGTCATTGGAGTTTTTAATAGTTTTCTTTCCCTAAGAAAAATACTATTTTACTCTGTATGATTTCTTATTGCATGTGTGAGAATTTTGTTCTAAATTGTGAATTAATGTCTGTAGAGTAGTAAAGTAGGTTTGTGTCTTCTGATTTAGATTGAAACTTCATGAGTAGTTGCAAATCTACAACCTAATTTCTACAATGCAATGTTGAATAGGTTTCTGAACCATTCAAACCTCACAACTATAAACCGAAATTCTATATTAGATATAATAAACCCAAGGAATTAATAAACCAAAGACATTAATATTATAAACAAAAGGGATTAATAAACCCAAGGAATTATTAATATTATAAACCCCATGGATTTATAAATGCAAGTGATTAATATTATAAACCCGAAGTATAAATATTAAAAACCCTAGGAATTAAAAACTCGAGGGATTAATTTTTTAAACCTATTGAATTAAAACCCAAGGGATTACTAAACCAAGAGGTTAATATAATAAACTCATGGGATTAATAAACCAAAGGGTTCAATATTATAAACCCTAAGGATTAAAATGAAAGGGATTAATATTTTAAATTTAAGGTATTGATAAACCCAACACATCAATATTATAAACCCTAGGGATTAAAAATATATTGGATTAATATTAAAACAAATAGAAAATTAAAAGAGTTTACTAAATACACATTTATTAATATTGTTAATAAACCCATGATATTAGTATTATAAACCCAATGGATGAATAAACAAAATGGATAATCAATATTATAAACCCAAGGGATTAAAATTATAAATACCATGAGATTAATATTATAAACCCAAGTGATTATACACTAAAGAAACTATATTGTTCATAAAGGGATCAATATTATAAAACTAATGGATATATAAACCCAAGGGATTATAAACCCAAGTGATTATATTTCTGATAATGGTATCAATATTATATACCTAATGGATTGATATTCTAAACCCAAGGAATCAATAAACGTAAGGGATGAATATTATGAAACAAAGAGAATATTATCAACCCAAAGGATTAGTAAACCCAATGGATTCATATTGTAAACCATAGGGATTCATAGTATAAACCTAATAGATTAATATTATACAAGAAAAGGAATTAATAGACCCAAGGGATTAATACTATAAATACAAGGAATTAATAAACCCTACTTTTGCAATGTTCAGAGGCAACATTCAATCAATTGTAATGTAGTATAACATTGCAATGATCAGTATGAGATCAATTGTCATCTCACAACAATGTTTGTCACAATACGAAATTGGATTGATTTGTGTACCATGTAGGCATTACAAAATGAAGCTTTATTGTGGTGTTACAATGTGAGGTTAAAAAAAATGAAATGCATGTAAGGTTCGAACAAGGATTTCCATATCGTGTGTCACATTACGACAATCTTTGTCACAACAAAACATTAGATAGATTTCTGCATCAATCAAACTTCACAACTTTAAACCCAAATTTTATACGAGATATTATAAAACCTTGCAATATAAAACCAATATTATAAACCCTAACACTAAACCTAATATTATAACCACAATATTAAACCTAATATTATAAACCCTAATGTCTAATCCAACATTTTAAATCCCATATTAAACCCGTATTTTCTAATGTGGCAATGCAACCTAAGGGATTTCATATTGAGTTTCATAACCAAATATGAAAACCAACACTAAAATCACTACTTCTAAACCCTAATTTCGTAATGCTCAGAGGGGACATTGAATAAATTGTAATGTAATGTAACTTTGTGACAATGAGTATAAAATTCTTGTTATCTTGTGACAATGTTTCTCACAATCTCACATTGAATTGATTTTTGTATGATTCTAATGCTAGAATATGAAGATCCATTATAGTGTCACAATGTGACATTGAAAAGATTAGAATATAATGTAACGTTCCAATAATGATTTTCATATTTCTTGTCACATTGCAGCAATATTTGTCACAACTCAACATTGGATAAATTTCTACACCATTTGAACGGCACAACATTAAACTGTAATGTTATACCAAATATTATAAATCTGTACATTATAAAACCAATGTTATAAGCCTTAACATTAAACCCAATACTATAACCCTAATATTAAACCTAATATTATAAACACTAATATTAAAACGAACATTATAGACCCTAATATTAAACCCTATTTTTCTAATTTCGTAATGCAAATTTGAATAAATTGCAATGTAATATAAATCACCAAGTTGTCGACGAAAGTCTTTAATAGTTATAGGTGCATTTTCATGGATACTCTGTTTCAAAAATAAGAAAGTTGTTCCTTGGATACAATGATGGAAAATCATATTCACAAAAAAATATCAAAACGAAGGATAGCTTCCAAATCAATGGTATAAATATGTGAGTAGATGTAAACGATACTCATGCATTTCAACATTACAAATACATTAATGGAACGAGTCAACATTAATATTATAAAAATAAGGAATTAATAATATAATCGCAATGGATAGGTTTTAATTCCAACATATTATAAACCCAAAAGGTCAACATATTAAACCCAGCGTTTAATCTTAAAGCCTACGATTAATATTATAAACCATAAGATTAATTTATCAAATCAGAGATCAATATTGGGTGATAGCATGGGGTTTGGTTACACTTTTTGATAATAGAGAATTCATTTAGGTGGAAAAAAGAGGGCTCGATCAAGCAATTTAAGCACTTGATCGAGCCATTTTTAAGCATTCAATTCAGCACATCAAGTGCCAAAAAAGTAGATCAATTGAGGGTTTTAAAAAACCTCGATCGAGTTTGAGCACTTGATCGAGATTGATGGTTCAATCGAGCCATCATTTTCTATTAAAATGCATGCCTACAGTTGGCACACACCATTTTTCACAAGCTATGAGATAGTTAACAACTTGACCACGAGTATTGGAGATTGATTGAGATATTGGAGCATAGAGCAATTCAACCAACCCGCCATCGTCCTAAAGGCTCAAACGAAGGTAGATATTGTATCCTTTATTTTTTATTTTTTATTTTTTGAAAAACTAAACAAATTAATTTTAAGAAAAAAAATTACCATACAAAAACAATGAAACTGCAAAAAACAATAAAAAACCCTTCAAAACAAGTTAGAAAACCACAAAACCAACCTAGAAAACTACAAAACACAACCTAGAAAATGCTTTGAAACCACAAAAGAAATACAATTTAGGTTTTTTTTCTTTTCTTACTTGTAATGGCAGCATGTTTTGTTTATTATGGATATTTTCTCATTCTGAATGGTAAAAATGTTATTTTCTAATTATTTTATGTTTAAACATTTTTTGTTAGGAATTTTGTGAAATCATTTTCTTAGAACTTTTAATTTTTTCGTCATTTAAAATGTATTTTAGATTTCTAACAAATTTGACCAAAAATACACATCAAAAAACTCCAAAATAGAAAACAACCAAACTATAACCAATAAATAAGTAAATTAAGAGCTCGATATTGACATGATGAATATAGTTTCTCATAGTCAGCCTCTATTTACGAAATAAGAAATTTTATTTTATCTTATTACTTTATATTTAAAATTAATTATATATATATATTTTAATAATAATAATATTACCCCTCGATTGGGGTGCAAGCCATAGGGCAACCCCATCATGGCGGTTTAAATGATAAGTACATTGAGGTACACCACCACTTCCCCTCACACACTCGAGGCAATGGGTGCAGCAGCCTTCTGCATGTATAAGGTTATCAACATAAAAGAACTAGGCAGAGGTATTTGGGTAAGTTTTCCATATGGTAACAAGAGTAGTGGGACGGCTGTAGGTTGTCTCTGCTGCCAAGTGCATGTGGTGCAATGTTTCTGGCAAAGGGACTTTTTAAACAGTGTAGCCTGACATCTGAAGAGGGGACAAATGTTCCACCATCTGTAAGAGAGGGAAAATGCGTACGTAACCTGTTATTTCCCCCCTCCATAATGCTTCTGTATGTCTGGTTTGGTATTTGGGTTTTACATGGGGGAAATTGGCTAGCAGTTGGGGTAAATTGGGTTGGGGGATTTGTATGGTGTCAGTATTTTGGAAGAAGGATTCTAGCCTCACTAGAAACTCTTTGATGTCAATTCACTATGAGATTATCCTCCCCCACATGGGGTTAATCAGGATTTGGGCTAGGGGTGTCAAGCTTAGGGAATGCTACCGCTAGCTTGGTTCGAAGACTAGGGGGCTGGGGGTTGGGATGATGGCAATATCTTCTTTACTTTTGAAGTTTTTTTCACTATGGATTTCATGGAGGATTTGGTTGGATAGCTTATGGAGTCGTATAACCAAGGGCTGTGTCGAAGGGTTTGTGAGGTTGTTGTTGCATGACAGGGTCATTCAGGGCCTAGGTATTCACATGATAATATTAGATTTGGCTATGCCAGGCTCAGATTGTTGGGTGATGGTTGTTTGGAAAATGGGTCTATAATTGGCTCGCTCTTGGGGCTTTGTACTTGGGGCTTGCGTTAAAACACTTGCAAGGTCACTCTCGAGGGGTTCTCACACCCTAGGAGTTGCAAGGTCATTGGGGTGGTGCGACATCACCTGGGATGGGGGAAATTGTCATAAAAGTGTTGGAATTAGTCATGAGGGGCTTGGAATTTTCATTTTTGGTTACTCTACTAAAGGGTTTATGGCTTGCTATCTTTTGGGGCTTCACAGCCATGGCCTATGTCAAAGTGCCTACAAGATAATTGTCATGGTGGTGCGTCAGCCAGGGTAAAGGAATTTTCATAATGGTGCGGGAGTTGGTCATAAGCAGTTTAAGATTTCTATTTATGATTGTTATGGAAATGAACTTGGGGGGAAAGAGATTGCATGCTTGGGTGGGGTGGAAGATTTCATTAGGTTGTAGGGCCTATGGGCAGTGGAAAGACAAGGCACAATTTTTCATCAATTATGGTTTATTTCTCCCATGATAGGTTCATAATGAGGTAAGGCATCCCAGAAGCATGTGGCTTCTGGGCTCACCTCCTCGCCTGCATAGGGATTTGTGAGTTCTTATTTCATTACGACGCTTTGGGACTGTGTGGTAATGGCTAGAGAAGTTAAGGCAAGTGGTCGAGGAGGTAGGCCTTGGGTAACTGAGTAAGGAAATAAACCTAGCTCCTCAAGCAAGTAGCGTGGTAGAAGGCCAGTCATCAACCGCATCAATGAAGTGACCAAAACATGTAGGGAGGGCACCAACGAAGAGATTAGAAATATGATTGAGGAATGGGAAGTTGATTTGAACTGCAAGGTGAGCGTGACCAAGATAGATATGGAGGACTGATGCACCTTCATGTTGGACCCTGGGCATACTCGAGGGCGAGTGACATAGTTCAAATAGACCATGTATTTGTATTGACTCATGAAGTCTCTTGGCCAAGGCCATGGAGAAAATTTCAGTGAGCATGGAGACAACTATACAAGACTTCACCAATTACAAACAGGGTTTCTAGAAGCTGCAATTTCAAATGCAAAAACAAGAAGGATGCCTTGGGTGCATTGAGAAACACTTCCCTTGTGTGTTTTCACAGACAAAGGTGCCTGGTTTTAATGCTAAGAATCAGGCTCCAGTTGAATCTATGTCTACCAAGCAAGATGATTAGAATGATTTCTTTCTGTCATTTTTATTGGTATTTATGTGGATAGCTTTTACTTTTTCATTTGAAGTCATATATGTTTATAGGAAAATAAAGTATGGACATGGACATGATAATCAAATTTATATAGCTTGGGTAGAAAGACATAGTATATTTTTCTATTGGATGGCTTATCATGTGGTTAGGTCGCCAAGTTTCTCGATGGGAAAGTTGAGGCCACCTAACATAATTATATAACCATATATAATTTAACTATTATAACTTTAACATCATATAGCTAGCCCTATATA
>APFE030267518.1:53606-87239 GCA_000404065.3 Pinus taeda | reverse complement strand
TATAAAATTTAACATATAACTATGTAATTATATAACTATATAAATATCAGTTCATGTTTCAACAATACATCATTGATATATACATTAAATCCATCATGAAAAGTGCATTTCGAGTGAATAAAATCATTTTGACTCTTTTCTAATTTGTACCATATTTTTTCATTATGTAGTGTGTTGTACAAGAAACATTGTCTTCATGTGCTTGCACATAATACATGTGAGGTGTCAAAGTCAAACATTATAATAAATTAGACTCTATTGGAGTATTTGTTTGACATGAAATTTTACTAGTTTTGCAAAGAGGTTTATTTCAATGTTTTACATATATTTTTACATATTTAGTCCCTATGAATAAAATGCATTGTTTAGGAATGGATATATATTCTAATAGGTCTAGAGACAAAGATGCCTTTTATTTTGAAAGTCTAGAAAAATATCTCAAGCAGTTAACTAATGAGGTGTCTAATTTGAAGAGAAAGACAAGTTAAAGATCTTATCACAACAAATATTTTAAACCTGTTTTTCAACAAGAGTAGAAATTAGCTGGGTAAATCAAAGAAAAGTTCAAACATGAATCTTAATGTTGAAGAATTAGGCATGGAAAAATACTACACATTCCACTAGGTTGTGAACTTTGAAAAAAGATGTTTGTTGTGGCTCCACAATATGTCCACAATGCTGAATAAAGTACTTTATGATCAGACAATTGAATATCAAGATGATCAATCAAAAGACAAAGAAAATTCCTCCCTTATTGAGGATAATACTATATATTTTATAATGGTACTTGAATTTACCATAGATGTTGAGTCTAAACAAGTTGAGGAAGTTTCAATTGGAGAGACTCTTTCTCCAAGCCCTCCGAAGTATTACATCTTGAGGAGTAAATGTCTAGTAGATGAACCTACCTTGGATGATAAGAAGGCATAGTTGAGAAGGATATTTCCTATAAAATACCTTGCTTAGAATTCAACTCCACAATTTCCAACTGGGCAAGCTTCAAAGAGTAGCTTAGGAAGTGCTAAAATTAATCCTAATACTCCCCAAGAAACTAACAAACCTTCTCAACCAACTACCTCCACCTAGCCATCGAAAGAGAAGAGTCTATATTACAATATGGACTGTAAAAATATTGAAGATCTTAAGGAAACTCAGGATAGTATATCACTCTTTGAGCTAGCCAAGTTGCCTGAGCAGAGGGAGATGATTATCAAGACTTTTGAATCATTATCTTCAAACCGAAAATCCACATCTTCTCTTTCAATATTTCTACTTCTTTCAATTATTCTAAAGCCTCTATAAATCTAAAATACATTATTAATGTGACAAATAATAATTAAAAATCTACAATACCTCCCTTTTTGGTGACATTTGATATTTTCAATTACAATGTAAACAACTATCTAGTTGACTCTGGTGCATTGACAAATGTAATGCCTTGGCCTGTTTGCAAAAAGATTAATGCTAAACTAGAAGGAACTGATGCAAAGATTATGCATCTTGTTAAGACTCAAGTTCAACTCATGGGAGAAATTAACAACATGTTTACTAAAGTGTCTTGTGACACAAGGGTTCACCAGTTCATCGAAATTGTGGTTGTTGATATTCTAGGTGCATATGGGCTTGTTACATCAGACAATCCCTCTTGTAGATAATAGTGATCTCCCTAGATCCTTGATGGAAGCTAGAAACAAGAAAGACAATTGAACTGAATCTTTCCCTCAGTCAAACTCATTTGAATTATAAGAATTAAAGCTAATGGATGAGCCTCTTACCTCTTCACAAAAGGCTCGATGATGATCCCTTGTGATTCAATGCAGCTCTTCAATGCTTGATAAGACCTGCAAACATAGACAATAAATGGATCAAAATCACATACGATATAATAATCCAAATGACTAAACCTACTAATCAAGGAAATTAAGAATTTAATTTTCCTTACTAAATATTATAAACAATTGTAAACCATTCATCATTCCAATAAGACAAATCAATGGGAGAAGGTGTTCATTTTTATTAATCGAAGATTAAGAGGAGCCTTAGAAACTTCACCTTGATGTTGTGAGGTCCCTCCAAAATGTCTTCAATGTCCTCCTTAAATGACAAGATTTCTAATATCAAACCAACAACATAATTTTGTCTTCTCTGAGTTCTGAGATCCTTAATCCCTCTACCCTCTAGTCATTTTATAGGCCAAGAGGAGAAAGTTTTAGATCCACATGAGGAGGATGAGACTCCTTTATTGAGGGATTAGGTTACCATGAGAAGGGATGGAGATGCATCATCTGAGGGTTATAGCTCGAATAGTCATCTCCTGGAAGATTTCAGTTGGGAAATGTTAAACCAACTATGTTTCTAGAATGTACTTTTTATTTTTAATTTATAGAATTCGCCTATGTGGGTTTATAGGGAAAGACACAGTGTAGCTCTGCGACGTTCTCAAAGTTAATTTCATCACATGCATGGGAAACTCTAGAGTAAATGGTGCATGTGGAACTTACCAAGTTGTTACAACTATTTTTCTCAAATTTCTGATCTATTTCAAAATATTTCGAGTTCTTTGACTTCTGAGGGAGTTGGTTCAAACATGTCCACGGATGGTAAAAATATCCATAAAATGATCAAGTGTCAGGGTGACAAATTGACATGTAATAGATTTCCCCCTTGTTGGTGCCTCGAAAATAGCTGCAACAACATCGGGGAAAACCACCCGGTTTGGACCTTAATGTAGCTCCTTTTCCGTTTGGTGTGGTGGCTTCGACTGGAAATAATGGGATTAGTTTCCTAGTGATGAATAAAACAGGGATGGAAAAATGAATGGTAATATATGAATGATTTAATCTGAAAAGTAAAAATATGAATAACTATCCTATCCCGGGAAATTTCTTTTTTTTAGTGTAACGTTTGATAATATTTATCCACAAACAGGCATATAGATGACTCTATTGGTAAAGAAAGACATTCATTCATATGATAATTACTTTGTTCAAGTAGTTGAACAAGGTAATCATTAAAACATTATTACACTTATCCTTTATATATGACCAATACATATATGACTAAAAGAATAACATTTCTTAAACATTCAATAGTGAAAAGTATAAGGATTGTTGTTGAAAATACATACATATATCCAATGATAGCAAGAGTAATAAAATGACGATTCACATGAAATAATGAAACAAGATCATAGATAATAGTACCATATGTGCTGTGAATCATTCCTGATATCAATCGTATTCAAATTCCTTTTTCTAACTTAGAAATACTTTCACATTAAGGCAATAGTGCACATCCCATCAAAGCTTTATTCGTTAGAATTTGGAATACTGGCCCAGTCTTTATAAAAAATTATACCAGAAGCATAATAGTGCAACTTCCAAGTTTGAGTTTTATACAAAAACTGAGGACCCTTTCTAAATGCATGAAAGGTTCTATAAATACTAATTAAACTAACTAACTACAAAAATAAAATGTTATTTAATTGGTACAGCAAAATCATGAATATCTTCTCCACAGTAGGTTTGTTGGTAGTCGGAAGCATGATTCATTGTTTCGGTTGTTCTCCCTTTGATTTGAGTTGGCAGATTGCAAGCATCAGTTCTGTTATCACTCAGGTTCTCCCTAAGCTCCTGAAGGGATACGGCCGAGGTAACCACAAACCAATCTTTGGATTGCAGGTTCTAGCCCACCTGCAATCAGAGAGGGCTCTCTCTTGATGGTTTAGCTTTGTTGATGATGATTTTAGGCTAGTTATTGTGTTCAATGGGTTTTGTTTATGTTTGGATGGTGTTTGAATGGAAGGAAGATGCTTTCAAGCACAGAGGCATGCATAGAGTGATAGGTTTCAAACCATTGGGCATGGATTCAAGGAGTAGGACTGCAGGTATGCTTTCTTGATCACAAGAGGAACGTGGAGCAAGGTAGCTGCACATGAAACAACCTTCAAGCTAAAGAGATGGAGTGAAATGTAAGGAATGAGAGGCAATTAAGAATCTCTACGTTAGCTTAACAGAGGGAAGGAAAATGGGCTCTATCTAGGGGCAGTTAAGAATCCCTAGATAACTGTTAATACATGGTGAATTAGGGAAAATATGAGCCATGTGGAATTCATATTTATGCTTAAAACAAATGAAAAATATAATGAAACAACAGAAATTGATCATAGAGTGCAATTAAACAAATTCTAAGCTAATCTTTCTTTCTGTTGTTTAGACCATGATTTATGAATGGAAAACAGAGGTAAGAAGCACTTATTGGGTCATGTACCAGCACAAGAATTCCACAGTAACTCTTCAACCATTACAGACAGTAAACAATCCATTCTCCAAGCTCGTAAGCAATCTTTGATTATAGAAATTATCAGATATACAGTGCGAGTCTCTGCTTAAGAAAAACATCCGACCAACAAAAACCAACCCTCATTACATTGTTTAGGGTTGTATATATAGGGTAAATATCCAAAAATATTTATTACAGCTGACCTAACAGGTCTGCAGAAAAAAGTCTTTAAAACCTAAACTTGTGCTGAAATTAAATGCAAGTAAATATCATTTGGGCTGCGCCAGAGGCAGCTAGATCAAAATGAGTTAATATGGTGTGCTTGGTGACCTGGTGCAGTGCTTCTATAATAACTATGCTTTGAGCCTTGGTTCACTGATCTTACGTGAGTTTGATGTGCAGTAAGTGTGATTTAAGAGCTCTTTAATGGCATCTATTGTTTTGTTGACTTTGCTGGAGGGTTTTTTAATATTGTCCTGCTTCGGACCGCTGAAAGATTTACACTGATACACTTTGCCGCATCCTGATACTCTTTGTCATAAATTTTGGCATTCGCTTTGGCTCTGATACTCTTTAATGCCTGAATCGGGCCTCTCCCTTTATGACGATATGCTAAAAACTTCAAAATCGGCTCCTTTCTACTCTTTTCAGTGCAAAAACAGCTGAGGAATCAAAAGATTCCCCAAAGATTTCCCAATTTGGCCCATTTTCCGTACCGATGCGCAATTAGCGCTTAATCACACATCGCAAACTACCTCAGAATTTGAATCCGGGCTTCCTAACATGCTTTTCCACACTTGCGTGCCCTTCTTTAGTGGGTGACATCAGTGGTGGGTCCTGGTACGGCGATGACGTGGCAAAGTGATGTGGCAGGGTGACGTGGTAGGGCGTTGGATGGTGCCGTGCCTTATATGTTTTTACGATGCGATAGCGATAACTGAAATGCTGCGATTTGCGATGAATTTTCACTGAAACATGTCTTAATGATAAATCATGTTTTAAATGAAATATATGAATAAATGGAGGCATGCAGCGATGAAGTATTTGTGATGCAATATGCCTCTTGTTGCGATGGCAATGTCACATCGGAGCAAAAGGAAGCGGCATGCATTTCGGGAACATGACTCTTGCGACCACCGATTGTCGACTTGTGGTATCGCATCGGCGAAAGGGGAAGGGGCATATATATGTGGCATATAGTATTGCGATACACCGATTTGCGAAATGGCATCGGCAAAGCTTCCATCGGGGAGGACAAAAAATGAGCAACATTAGCCTTGAGACCTCCGACTGCGATATCGCGTCGGAGGGGGTCCAAAGGGACCAGAAGAGTGTTAAGGTACTCGGCAAGGGTTATTGCGATTGGAAGAAGGGTATATATGCTTTTGAAGAGTATTTGAGGCCTCGGAAGGGGTCTGATAACCTAAAAAAGAGGAATTTCATGCTTTGGAGGGAGTCGATTGCATGGGAAGATGGTTTTAAAGGGGCAAAATTAGGGCTCTTGCTATGTTTCAGGCAAACTTAGAAATTCCCAAGTGTACTTATGGTTATTTTTCAACCAAGGGGAGGGGATAAGTATGTAGGGGAGTTATTTAACATAGTTTTAATAGGGGGGGAGAAATAGATAGGGAGCTACATAATAGAATTAGTGGTTAATATGACAAATGATAGGAAAGCGCTAAGTATGAGATCTTAGGCTATTAAGGAGGAATGAGACTCCTAGAGCAAGTACGAACATTCCTTGAGTAAAGCAGATATTTACCAAGGCAACTAATATGGAGAATGATGAGACTGAGAGATGTCAAGCAGATCTTGACCTCTTTAGGGGAAGTTAGTTAGTGATTTGGGGAAGAGGAAAAAAGGGGAAGTTATACATGCCTCGCTTGAAGTCCTTCAAATGCAAACTGCCTGATAATTGTGATTTGAAATAGGTATGACACTTGAAAATATAGAATTGATCACAAATCAACATTCCGCAACCTCAAAACTACCTACCCAGCCTACTTTCCTAGGATTTTTCTTCTTTTTGGTTTGGGTGCTCTTAGACTTGCAGACCCAACTTTCCAACTTTTTACTTTTTCTGTCCTTCGATCTACATCTACACTTATTTCATCCAGGGGCCCAGATTAAGTTGTTGAGCACCCTTGCTTCTCTACCTGTCTAAGAATCTGCCAAGATTAAGCTGTTTGGACAGATATTCATTCTCTATATTCTAAAACAGGAAATTGAAACCTAGGGAGACCAAGATTAAACTGTTTGGATCTCCCTTTAACTGAAAATTCTTCAAAAATGGAATAGTACATCAAAATTGGAACACAGCAGTGGCACTTGAATTGGCACATTCTCATGGCATCCTTCTTTGGCTTCTGTAGCAAATATGGAGCATTGCAGTATGCATAGTACGACACATTTAGCATGTAAAAATGTCGATCATGAAAGATGAATAACCTGCTGTAGTAGGAGGCTAATAGTGGCTCCACTTGGGGATGGCTTTTCCTTGTGAAGAGCCAAGAACAATGGGTAAGAGTTCCTTAGTCTTTAGATGTTGTTGTATTCTTGCAAAATTCCCTTCGTTGGCTACTTTATTTATGAACATGACAGTAGACTTTAAGAGCTTAGGGCCTTCACTTGAGGCTTCAACTGCAACAAGCTTGCTGTCCAGATAGGAAACTGAAATCCTACCTACCTACTCTAATCAACACTTGCTTTGCTGGTAGGTGAAATCAAATAGTTAGTGCAGCCACTTAAGCAACTGTAGAAAGAAATGAGCTGGCTGACTAATTTTTAATGAAATTGGAAGCACTATTCAGTCATGTGCCGCCATAATCAAAATTGTAGCATAGAAAGGCCGTTGCTGATGTATTTGATCCTCACAAAGAAAGCATGCTAAAGAATTTGAGTTGAGAGGAAGTTCCATGTGGTCTGCTATAGGATCAATAAAAAAATCATGTGGGATAGTTTCTTCTGGGCCTTCTTGGTCTAATGGAACAACTGCATCCTCGGTAATACATGCTGCAACTAATTCTTCAGTCTTTGCCTTGAAAGCATGATTATCCTTAATCTGTAAGTCAGAAGATAGCACCATTTCCTCATTACTTGGGGAAGGAAGATTTTGGAAAAATTCTTTAGGATAATGAAAATGATATGACTGAATTTGAGAATGCAAAAGTTCAATTTCATTTTCATATCTTTCAACAACTAAATCAAGAAAAAGGTTATGCGGGAATCCCGCTATTTTTAACAACACCAATCTGAAAAATTCTTCATCAAGTTCAAATTCTGATAAACTCTCCCTGAATTCATCTAAAGCTTCATCAAACGAAAGGTCTTCCATGAACCCAGTCATCCTATCTTATTGTTAATGCTTTGAAATATGGACTAGTTGGTTGTAGAATTGGTTCGTTCCTCCAATGGAGTCTTGATTGAGAATGAAGTGGAGTCACCAGGTGGATGCCTTAACCTTGAAGTGCCTGATGTCTGTCCACCATCAAAGATCATAACTAAACATGAAAAATATCTGAAGAAACGGAGCACTTTCTCCAGAAAATGAGATTTCCTCTTTGGAGCCAGCTTCTATACTATTTCTTTTGGGACTTTACTAGAAAAAGTTTGGGCTAGAAGGAAACCTTTGCAGGTCAGACTCTATCCCAGTGGAGCTTTCCAACATGATTTGTGAAATTATCTGAGGATGGTCCCCAGTGGAGTCGCCATTATGTTATCACTAAGGTTGTCCCTAAGCTCCTGAAGGGATACGGCCGAGGTAATCACAAACCAATCTTTGGATTGCATGTTCTAGCCCACCTACAATCAGATAGGGCTCTCTCTTGATGATTTAGTTTTGTTGATGATGATTTTAGGCTAGTTATTGGGTTCAATGGGTTTTGTTTATGTTTGGATGGTGTTTGAATGGAAGGAAGATGCTTTCAAGCAGAGAGGCATGCATAGAATGATAAGTTTCAAACCATCGGGCATGGAGTCAAGGAGTACGACCACAGGTATGTTTTCTTGATCACAAGAGGAACATGGAGCAAGGTAGCTGCACATGAAACAACCTTCAAGCTAAAGAGATGGAGTGAAATGTAAGGAATGAGAGGCAATTAAGAATCTCTCAGTTAGCTTAAAAGAGGGAAGGAAAATGAGCTCTATCTAGGGGAAGTTAAGAATCCCTGGATAACTGTCATACATGGTGAATTAGGGAAAATATGAGCCATGTGGAATTCATATTTATGCCTAAAACAGATGAAAACATTAAGAAACAACAGAAATTGAGCATAGAGTGCAATTAAACAAATTCTAAGCTAATCTTTCTTTCTACTATTTAGACCATGATTTACGAATGGAAAACATAGGTAAGAAGCACTTATAGGGTCATGTACCAGCACAAGAATTCCACAGTCAATCTTCAACCATTACACACAGTAAACAATCCATTCTCCAAGCTCGTAAGCAGTCTTTGATTATAGAAATTATCAGATATACAGTGCGAGTCTTTGCTTAAGAAAAACATCCAACCAACAAAAACCAACCCTCATTACATTTTTCAGGGCTGTATATATAGGGTAAATATCCAAAAATATTTATTACAGCCGACCTAATAGGTCTACGGAAAAAGACTTTAAAACCTAAACTTGTGCTGAAATTAAATGCAAGTAAATATCGTTTAGGTTGTGCCAGAGGCAACTGGATCAAAATGAGTTAATATGGTGTCCTTGGTGACCTGGTGCAATGCTTCTGTAATAAGTCTGCTTTGAGCTTTGGTTCACTGATCTTACATGAGTTTGATGTGCAGTAAGTGTGATTTGAGAGCTCTTTAATGGCATCTATTGTTTTGTTGACTTTGCTGGAGGGTTTTTTAATGTTGTCCTCCTTCGGGCCGCTAAAAGATTTACACTGATACACTTTGCCTCATCCTGATACTCTTTGTCATAAATTTTGGCGTTCGCTTTGGCTCTAATACTCTTTAATGCCTGAATCGGACCTCTCTCTTTATGCTGATATGCTAAAAAATGCAAAATCGGCTCGTTTCTACTCTTTTCGACGTAAAACCAGCTGAGGAATAAAAAGATTCCCTAAAGATTCCCCAATTTGGCCCATTTCCCGTAGCGATGCGTGATTAAGCGCTAATCGCGCATCAAAAACTACCTCAGAATTTGAATCCAGGCTTCCTAAGATGCTTTTCCATGCTTGCACGCCCTTCTTTGGCGGGCGACGTCAGCGGTGGGTCCTGGTACAGCGGTGACGTGGTAGGGCGTTGGATGGTGTCGTGCCTTATATGTTTTTGCGATGCGATACCGATAATTGAAATGCTGCGATTTGCGATGAAATTATAGTGAAACATGTCTTAACGATAAATCATGTTTTAAACGAAATATATGAATAAATGGAGGCATGCGGCAATGAAGTATTTGTGACGCGATATGCTCTCTTGTTGCGATGCCAATGTCGCATCGAAGAAAAAGGAAGAAGCATGCATTTCAGGATGATGACTCTTGCGACCACCGATTGCCGAGTTGTGATATCGCATCGGCAAAAAGGGGAAGGGGCATATATATGTGGCATATAGTATTGCGATATGCTGATTTGTGAAATGGCATCGGCGGAGCTTCCATCGGGGAGGACAAAAAGCGAGCAACATTAGCCTTGAGACCTCCGACTGTGATATCGCATCAGAGGGGGCCCAAAGGGATCGAAAGAGTGTTAAGGTAGACGAAAAGGGTTATTGCGATCGGAAGAAGGGTATATATGCTTTTGAAGAGTATTTGAGGCCTCGGAAGGGGTCCGATAACCTAAAAAAGAGGAATTTCATGCTTTGGGAGGAGTCCATTACATTGGAAGATGGTTTTAAAGGGGTAAAATGAGGGCCCTTGCTATGTTTCAGGCAAACTTAGCAATTCCCAAGTGTACTTATGGTTATTTTTCAACCAAGGGGAGGGGATAAGTATGTAGGGGAGTTATTTAACATAGTTTTAATAGGGGGGGAGAAATAGATAGGGTGCTACATAATAGAATTAGTGGTTAATATGACAAATGATAGGAAAGTGCTAAGTATGAGATCTTAGGCTATTAAAGAGGAATGAGACTCCTGGAGGAAGTATGAACATTCCTTGAGTAAAGCAGATCTTTACCAAGGCAACTGATATGGAGAATGATGAGACTGAGAGATGTCATATAGATCTTGACCTCTTTAGGGGAAGTTAGTGAGTGATTTGGGGAAGAGGAAAAGGGGGAAGTTAGACATGCCTCGCTTGAAGTCCTTCAAATGGAAACTGCCTGATAATTGTGATTTGAAATAGATATGACACTTGAAAATATAGAATTGATCACAAATCAACATTCTGCAACCTCAAAACTACCTACCCAGCCTACTTTCCTAGCATTTTTTCTTCTTTTTGGTTTGGGTGCTCTTAGACTTGCAGACCCAGCTTTTCAACTTTTTCTTTTTTTGTCCTCCTATCTACATCTACACTTATTTCATCCAGGGGCTCAGATTAAGCTGTTGAGCACCCTTGCTTCTCTACCTGTCTAAGAATCTGCCAAGATTAAGCTGTTTGGACAGATATTCATTCTCTATATTCTAAAACAGGAAATTGAAACCTAGGGAGACCAAGATTAAACTGTTTGGACCTCCCTTTAACTGAAAATTATTCAAAAATGGAATTGTACATCAAAATTGGGACACAACAGTGACACTTGAACTGGTACATTCTCATGGCATCCTTCTTTGGCTTCTGTAGCAAATATGGAGCATTGCAGTATGCATAGTACAACATATTTGGCATGTAAAAATGTCGATCATGAAAGATGAATAACCTGCTATAGCAGGAGGCTAACAGGTTCCAATTCTGGGGGACGAACGAGAGGAGAATGGAGTTGAGCTGAGTATGTGGCATCATGTATTTCGGGAATGATACAACTGATCACATCGGTTAAACACTTGAGGGCAACCCTTTGACTGTATGGTTTTATTAAGAAAAACCAATAGGTATCCCAAGTTAAACTTTGTAT
This sequence comes from Pinus taeda, assembly GCA_000404065.3. NCBI lineage: Eukaryota > Viridiplantae > Streptophyta > Pinopsida > Pinales > Pinaceae > Pinus > Pinus taeda. The sequence goes on along the minus strand of APFE030267518.1, from coordinate 75,953 downwards.
GCCAACGATTAATCTTCCATTCTTCTCCAACTCTTGATTGCATGCTTGCTCCAATTTCTTAGCTAACAGCAATTTACCTGGGATATGTTGTAAAATCATGTTAGACAGGTAAAGAGTGTTATTGATTAGCTCAATTAAGTTACTCTTAGATAATCTACATCTGGAAACCTCTCTCTTTGCTTTCATCAACTGTGACTGCCATTCTAAGAAAAGGATCTCCTTGTGTGATTCTAGGATTTTGGGTAGATTTGCTACCTGTGCCTCATTGGTGTCTTGCCAAGTAAGAAAGTTTTTCAGAGTCTCGTCAGCCTGTTCCAAATCCTGCCTAGCATCAACTGATTTGTCAACTATTGATGCCGTTATATCACAAAGGGGCTCAACTAGAGAAATGTTATGACATAACATTCTTAACTATGTAACCAATGCTTTGTTAATTTGTATCGCTTTGGATCTGAAATCGACACATTGTGGAAGACTCTTGAACTTTTCTACTTGAAGTGAGAGCTGAGCAATTTTCTCATCTTTCGTTTTCATCATTAGTTCATTCATCGTATTTAACCTGGCCAATGCTTTGAATAATTCTTTCTGCTTTTGTATTGTGCTTGAGTCTATTCTCCGTTTCTCTTAAAGCAATTGCTTATTCAATTGATTGTTTAATTGCTAATGTGTTGATAATTGTTGTTCCAACTGTTCAATTTTATGTTGTGCTTCGGACACCTGTGATTGCAACAAAACAATTGCTCAGTCCTTTTCTTTAAGTAGATTACTCACTTCAGATGCCTTGTCCATAGTGGCTACCGAATAAGCTCTGACATACTGAGAAAGCTTTGTTAGGTCATCAGAAGGGTCAAACTCTTCTTTCCACACTACATTAGCTGTCTCTATTCGTGGTGGAAACAGGGGAGATTGATCAAGTCTTCTTCTTTTCCTGTATCTTTTCACTACAACCCTGTGTTTGGTACTGTAAAAGACATCTACTGGAGGTATGTCCTCCACCTGCAAAATAATTTGATCGGAGGGATCTTTTGGAATCATTCCTAAATCCGTGCTAGGGGGTAGGCCGCTGGTTCCTTCATTCGGAACCTTTGTTGACACTGTATCTTGTCCATCTGTTACTTTCGGTGTATTGGCACCTTTTGGGCCTTCCAGATTGCTTATGATGGAGTCAAATTGCTACCATTCTTGGAGTAGTTTAGGATCAATCTGGATATCCACATTGATATTTTCGCTGCCCTTATCTTGCTCCTTTTTCTGCTCTTTCTCCTTTTCATTCTCCTGCTCTTTCTCTTTTCCTTTCTCGAGAATCTTTGATACAACAGGAGGTTTGTCAATGAGTTGTTGTTCAGGCTCGCTTGATTGTGTTGTCGGGGCAGTAGCTAATAAGTACAGAGGTAGAGTTTGCAACCTCTATTCTCTGAGCTTATTGAATTCTACTAGCCTTTCATCGTTATGTCTCATTTTTGCCAGTGCTTGTACCTGGAATAATGACTCTGCCGAAGAAAAAAAGTCATCAAAATCATCTTTCTCATGATCAAACCTTGTGAGTTTGGCTTGTTCAAGCATGGTATAGGCAACTTCCCTTGGATTGAATTGCCTATTAGGAATGGTTGCAAGATTAAGCATGTTTATTTTCTCTGCTCCCTTCTCCACATGCTTTTAGTCATGCAAAGTATAAAAACTGCATCTCAAAGGAAAAGTAGGCCAAGCCTGCTTTTTTGAAATCCTAAGAGTCTTGGATGTTCCTGCGGTTGTAATTTGATAGGCCAATTCTCGGGCTAACAACTTGTCAGGTATGTACAGAGGAAGGACATGAGGTCTTGCAAGGCTACCAAAAACCCTTATGTATGTGACCTTATCCTCCCCAAACCAGTTTCCTAGAGCGGTTAGGTCAATCTCTGCTTTTGAACAAATCTTTGGGGCATGCTTATCAAAAATGGTATGGTAAATAGGCAACATAAAACCATTACATATTTTGTACAAGTGGTCCTTATAATGTGATTTCCATAGCTTTTGGTGATAAATGTGAGTTGGCATGGGGTCTTGTGAAGTCCATCTCCACCCCAATACAAGAAATTCAGAGATGAAACAAAGAGTATATAAAATATAAGCACTAAAATAAAACAGAGGAATAGACCTATCGGTCACGCGAGTTTTATTTCTTAACTCAAGAATCGCAGTGGCTAATTTATCTGACAATATATTTCCCCAATCCATTATCTCACTGTTAACTGCCGCTTCCATTAAAGGAACCATTTCAATAGTGAATTTTGCAGATTCATGTAATCCCCAAATCCTACACATCATTGCCCCGGTGTAACAGTAAGGAGAACATAATGAATCTACAAAGCACTTACCTGAAGATTCATGTTTGTGCCTTGCGAGGTTCTGTCTCCACTCCCGAATTGGGGCCGATTCAGTCTCATTCTCACTTACGAACTTCTCAAGAAATACTTTATTGTATTTCTCTTGAGGTTCAGGCAAGTGATACACTTTCCTTAAATCATCAGGTTGAAATGAACCGAAGACAGTTCCGTCAACTGTGCAAAATGCTCTGTTTAAAACCGGTATCTCCTCTACTGCCCATCGCACTACATCAGTGTAAGGGAGAATTTTTTCACGAGCTACTATTCAGTGTAGATATGAGTCAGCTAAATATTTCAGGGAAGCCTTTGATTTTCTAGTTGAATCTGCGATAGCTTGTACTAATACTGTTTCAGGCTCCTCTGCTTCAATTAGATTATATATGCTTTGCCAGCTTGTGTTTCCAAGGCTACGACATGTAATGTCTGAAATCAATCCATTTTTTCTTGGTTTTGGATCAGTGGTGGATTGCATAGTTACTGCAGGTGCCGCTGCTGCGGATCTCTTGGATTTCTTTCCCATTTGGCTTGAACTTGTTGTTTCAGCGGAGCTTTGCGCAAGGAATAAAATGAACGTAATATAGAGAATAGGTGGTGTGAGACAATATGAAAGAATTATATCAATTAGCAGCTAATGAAAGATTAAAATAATACTGTCGCAGATACAATCTCAAGGGATATCTCGGCATAAATACTTCATTAATTAGCCACTTAACCTGTCAATAATTTTAAATACCCATCATATCATTTATATTCCGAATGATTCATTCAAGCGTGGCTTGAGTTTTTTGGTGGATAATCACAAGTAAATCACTATCAGGAACAGGAAGGCTTTTAATAATAATAAAAAAAATGCATGCAAGCCTTTTAAATATATTTTGAAACTCGCGCCTTGCTTTATTCAGTCGCAATTGGAGATGTGCTCGAGTCGTAACCTTTATTTTATTACAAAATTGTTGATCCCTGATGGCGGTACACGTTATCGCATCAGGAGATTTTAAAGGTGTCTTAACATGTGATGCGTTGCATCCCCCAATTACCGATAGCGATATCACATCGGAGAAATAGTGGGAGGGCCCTTTGTTATATTTCCTTTCCTTTCCCAATAACTGATAGTTATTCACTTTTTGAATCGTGGTAAATCAATGGGTCTTTGCATTAAGTTTTTCTTGTTGTTGCGATATGTGATCTTGCGATCGCTTTATCGCAATAATAAAAATTTTTATTTTTATTTCATAAGACCGATTTCATATTTGTTCAAAAGGTTTATAATATGTCGTTTCCTTTGGACCTTTTGATGAAGGATTTTGTAATGATGAGTTGATACCAATTTTATTCACACATCTATGTTTAAAAGGGACCCATTTCATATTATAATTAGAAAGAATTTTTTTATGAAATGGGGGGTTGCTGTATAGCACAACATCCCTAAAGTGCAAAGTCTATAAAAACAAGTTTAAAAGATTGAAGCGCTTTATCATTCGAAGAATCAGATGAGAGGCAATGGTCGAAAACCTACAGGGAGCATTCAAGGAACACAATGCAAATATATATCAAAAATCATGTCTAAGGCAGGCATTCACATACTTAGAGCAAATCAAACTTAATGAAAAAGCATGGAAAAATTAAAGTTATATAGATTGTAGACACAACTTAGACACAACAATATGTCTACATAATCATGCATATAAAATTTCTTCGCAACCTAAATTAGTGAAAGTAGATCTAGGGGCTTGATCTCCATCTCTCGATCCATAGTATGACTCTAACCATGTGAGTGAATGTCTTGAGGTAGAACATTGCAGAAACCACTTGATTATTGTCAATGATGTGAACCATTAACAAGCGTGAGAGACACCACCAATAATGACAATGGTTCTCAAGGTACTTCCAGTACAATCTATGAAGTGTGAATAGGTGATCTAAAGTCAAACACTCATATAATTATTCAATCGAAGGCCAATGATGAGAACCCATCATCGAAAGCAAGAAAGCTACCATTAAGGCATGCATGCTTCAAGGTATTGAAGGTTTCTAAACCAACTTCCTAGATAATGAGCTGAAGTCAATAGGAAGTGATCTTTCGTAGGAAAGCCTATGACACGAAACATAGTGTCAAGTTTTGAAAATAGTTTGCAAGGACTAACACAAGAATGAATGACAAGATTGAAGGCATAAAATTTGTAAAGGGTTTTGAACTAGGGTTGAACTTCTCCTGAAACACATAACGACATGACAATGACATGGCAACATTTGACTTAATGATAATACCCAAAACCATAAAGACTTTCAATGAGGTTCGATTAACTCTAAGTCAAATTGATTTCCCAACTTGGACATGAGTGTGATGGGGTGTCATGTTCAAGAGCGACATGTTACCTTTCAAAAGTGATAATTTAAAATGGACACCTTTTCCCAATTTCCCCACACCATTACTGGAAAGTACCTCTTGATTTTTTACAAGATTGAGGAGGATAACTTATGCTTGGACTGTAAGCTCATCATTTGGATGAGTCCATCGAAGTATTTTTAATGATCCCTAGAAAGGAATGGTTTTGTCTCATCATGCTTGACGAGTCCACTTTGTTTAGATTTTACGAGTCTAGTAAAGGAGTAACTCGATGTTGTTTTCTTTTAAGATTTTGAAAAATACAGAAAAAAGGAAACTCATTTAGTTCTTTTACCATAAAATTTTAACCAGCCCAAAGAAAGTAACGCTCCATGTTTTTCATTTTTACAGAGTGGGAAGAAAAAGATATGTAGACTCCATCAAGTTATTTTTCATCACTTTAGTCTCTCAAGTCTGAAAAAGGATAAAATGATACAAGAGAGAACTCTATTGACCATGTTCAGTCAATGTATACTTTTACAAGTTCGAACAAGCAAGTAATCGACAATATTTTCATTTTGAAAGAGTCTGAAAAGGGCTTAAAAGAAGACTCGATGATTTTTTCTTTTTGTAATTTTTTAAGAGCATGAAAAGTGATAAAAGTCTGCTAAAATGTGAAAATGATTCATTTTCACTCTGTAACTGATCTTGCACATTTAAGCCTAATAACTCATTATAATCGCTCAAAAATGTTATTTTTCCTCCAAAAAGGTTTTAAAACATAAAAAATAATTTTTTTTTAAGCTCCAAAAACTTATAAATGTGGGAAAAAAAAAATATTTTACCATTTTCATATTCACCATTTTAGAGTAGAGAGAGGAGTTTTAACCACCAAAATTCGAGGACTGATTCTGGACCAACTAGTACACAAAATCACACACTGTTTCTTCGAAGTAGAAGGTCTATCCTTAACTTCATTTTTTTATCTGTTTCTTGAAAGGATAGTTATCCAAAATGCATGTGGAGATGTGGGTCCAACCTGATGAGTCAGGATGAGATGATACGATAGACGAGGTGAGTAGGCTATAGCCTATAACAGTTGCGCTGGGAACCCAGAGGCGGATGATATCCTCACAGAGTTGGAGCATAACTTTAAGAGGTTGACATCCAACATCCCAGAGACTGGGACCGATGACATTCCACATTCCTATCAGTGACATGTAGTTGGGGTTCTAGGGCCTCTCAGATGTTTGCTGCGTCGAGTTGCTTGTGATATCATTTGTAATCATGAGCATCATCATGCTTAGCTTTCCTATTTTCTAGGATCACATTTTGAAATTTTGGTGTTAGCATATTTAGAAAGTAAAAGGCCATGGGGCCTTATGTTGTCCGATGAAATATTTTGTAGACACACACTTTTATACAAAATCTATTTTAAAGAAATATCTACTACTTTTTACCTATGTTTATCTCGATCAATGTATGAATGAATATTGTTTTTAATTTTCAAATGTTGCAAATGTCTATTTAACGAGGGAAAATTTTAAGGATGGGAAGTTATCTTGAAGTTTAAAAACATTAGCGAATCTCACTAGTCACTAATATGCAAACTGTAAAATGATTATTGATATTTTTGTAAAATTATACAAATTTATAATGAATTTATATATATTCTCTATATAATGCTGGTGATTTTTAAGGAAAAATAATTTTGTATTGTAAAATTTGGGCGAATCATTTTTATGAAAAATGGAAATTAGTGAATACTTTTTTTGGAAAAATCGTGGAAAATTAGTCACCTCCGAATATTAGCCCATAAAATTTTCCATGTATTTAACACATGATTCGCCATTTCATCTCTAAATGTGTTTAAATATCTCGAAATGTGTTGATATTCGATGTAATCAAATTTCCTTTCCAAGAGACGGACTCATAAAAATACTCTTTAGATGGTTGGACTCCTTACTGTATAAACATCGTTTAAATGTGATACCATGAGTTGTGAATCTAACCTAATGATCACACATCATATACCAAATGTGTTGCCATGAGCTAATAGCTCAATGAATCTGCTATATTAGGCTATATCTTTCATTGTTTGACTGAGAAATATTCCATGAATAGAGAGTAGGTCATCACTGGGTGAATAAATAACGTAGGTTGTGGAAGATAAATTCTAGGTACTATGACTAGCGTCATCAGCAAAGTCAATGTAAGTCTTAAAGAATGTCGATATCTACAAATCAAGTGTAAAAGTGAGTTAAGCAAGAGAATTAGTAGAAAATATATAAAACATTAACTGCCACATGTACCTAAAAAATATTAAATAGTGTACATATCTTCACCAAATTTTATGCAAAATATTTCTTTAGGTATAGACTATTTTTGGGCTTTCCCAAAGGAAAACCATCATAATCAGACACCTCATAGGCTCCTTTAGCTAATACATGTTCTATGATATAAGGGCCATGCAACATGGGCTCAAATTTCCCTGCAACTAATTTGTCATGAGCTTGATCATAAACCAAGTCTAGGTCACCTTCTAAATATGAATGAGGATTAACATTTTGATAATATTACACTTTGACATGTTTTTGGTGAGCCTCACTAACTAGTGTGACATTACGAAGACTTTCATCTAAATGGGTTAGATGTACAAGGTGTTCTTCGTCCACAGAGGTAACAAGTAATAATTCGATAGCTAGTTTTAGGGATGGGATTTCACATTCAATAGGTAATACTGCTTCCAAACCATAAACAAGTTGGAATGGAGTAAAACTAGTCAATGTTTTGAAAGTACTATGCTAAGATAACAAGGATTAATAGAGCATAGAATGCTACTTTCCTTTATGCATACCAACTATCTATTTAGTCATATTGTTTAAAACTTTATTGACAACTTCTACCTAACCATTAGCTTGTGGATAATATGAAGTAGAGCTATCATGGTGAAGGTTGACTTGTGCGAATAGTTTGACCACCATAAAGTTACGAAAATGACTACCATGGTCTATACCAATAGTTTGTGGGACACCAAACCAAGCAATCACATAATTGTAAAAGCAAATTGATGCAGTTCCGTCGTTGTCTCTATATATAGGCATCGCCTCAACCCATTTTGTAATGTAATCGAATGCAAGGATAATGTATCTATGCCCCCCCATCTGAGTGAGGGTTATATGTGATGAAGTTGATGCCCCATTTGGAAAAGGGAATGATAGCTATGATAGGGTGAAGAGGAGTTCGAGGTGCTCACATTTTGTAACCATAGATTTGGCAATTATGGCATTTAGGGACTGTAGTAATGCAATCTTTAAATATTGAGGACGAAAAGTAGAAAACACGTAATATCTTTTCGATAACATCATGCCAAAACATGTGACCTCCACATACTCTAAAATGGCAGTCATTTAATGTTTTTTTTGTCTCTTTCAATGTCAAACAATGTCAAAATATAGAATTGGCACCATGACGATAAAGAGTGTTGCCAATAATATTGTATTATTGGGATTGGTGTCAAATACAACGACAATCAATTTTGGTTAACTTGAGCCTAAATGTTTGTGTTTGGAGATATATACTGATATCTCCATGCCATGGATCGTACGTACTAATAAGAAAGAGAGATTCATCAGCAAAATAATCTTCTGTTAAAGCTTCTATATTAGTATGAGGACAGTCACAGAATAGTTCGGTGAAAATCAAATATTTCTTGATTTATATTTTTCAAATTCCAAATCAAATTCTTGTAAGATAACTATCCACTTGGAGTATTTCCCCCCTACAAATTGTTTAGTGAGAATATAAATCATAGGGTTGCAATCCGAAATGAAAGTTGTTTTTTAGAGAAGTATATAGTTATGGAATCACTAAACAACTTACATAGATGTGAAGGCTAGCTTCTCCACATATGCATATTTAATCTCATTTTTAGTGAGACTCCTACTCAAATAGTAAATCACTTGTTCACTTCTAGAATCATCCTCTAGGACTAACACTATCCCAATGGTGGCATTAGATGCAGCTAAGCACAAAAAGTAATCTCGATGATAATAGGATGGATGCAGTAATAATCCATTGGTTAGTGCATGCTTTAATGCATCGAAAGCATTATCAGAAAGCTCATCCAAAAAAAAAAGTAATGCCATTTTTCAATAGTTAAGTAAAACTCAGGGTTATTTCAACATAATTATGGATGAATCTAGGAAAATGTTCTCTTTCCCTTGCAAACTTTGGAGTTGAGTAAGGCTAGAAGGAGTAGGAAAATTCAGAATTTCCTCTAACTTGAGGGGGTCAACATGAATGCCTTGTTTTAAAATGATGAAACCTAGAAGTTGACTTGATTTCACACAAAGCATGCATTTGTGTGGATTCAAGAGAATATTATAGTGCTTGTACCTAATGAAAATTTCTTTCAAGTGTAATGGGTGATCCTTCCTATTCATTGAATGAGCCAGTGGGTCATCTAAATGAGGCTAGACAATATGCTTGATATCATGGAATGCATAAGACATGGCTTTCTGAAAAGTCACGCCAACATTTTTTAGGCCAAATGGGACTTTGCAATAAGAAAAAGTTCCCCATGGGCATATAAACATGGTTTTATATTATCGACAGGGAGTATGTTTATCTGATTATAGCCATAAAATCCATCCATGAAGGAAAACTTTTCATTTCTGACATAATCATTGACAATTTCGTCGATATACAGAGTTGGATAATTGTCCTTGGGACAGGATTTATTGATATCTCAATAATAAACACATACTCAAATAGTTTATCTTCTTATTATGGGCACAATATTGGATACCCAACTGGTTAAAAAAACATGGTAAATGAATCCCGCTTTCAGCAAATTTTCAACCTTACTTTTAGTGTCAAATTTTCGTGGATGTATAGGATGCAATCATTGTTTAACTGGCTTAGGATCCATATCATTTTTTATTTCATGTACAACAATGTTAGGGTTGATTCCTGGCATTTCTTTGTAGGAGCACGCAAAGAAGTGATGGAATTCCTTAAATGGGGCTTTGTATGTTTGAATCTATTCTAATGAGCAAGAAGCTCCTATATGAATATTTTTAGTTATCTCAGGTTTCATTGAGATGTTTATAGGAATCTTGGTTGATATGTTCCCTAAATTCTGTTCAAAATTGGAAGAAATGGTGGAATCAGACATTGAGGATCACTAAGGGTCTCAGATGAAAACATAGATGATAAGTTATTCTCAATTTTGTTAAACAATCCAAATAAATTTGAACAATGATGATTATCATTCCATGGCATTTTGTCAAAGGTCATAACTTCCATAATGCTTCATCAGTTAAAAAATCTGTGCTAAAAGGATCAGGCATAGAGATTGGTTCTAAACATGAAAAATGTGAATATTCATCAATAATCATATTCATTAATTTTTTTTTAGACATTGATGAGTTGGAAAAAGATTGAATTCGCTCATAGGCTAACTCAAAATGGCTAAGAGTCATTTCATCACCATATAAGATCATTTCTAATTCTGAAGGTACTTTTCACGGATCTCCCGATTTGAAATTACTTAATGTAATCATGTTAATATGTGCTTCATTACAAAGCATATTGGGTGGAGGGAATGCAAATGTTCCCATCAAAGATGAGTCTTTGAGGGCACCAACACCAACTTCTTCATATGGAGTTGTTGATTTTTCAACAAATGGGATACTACCAGTCGAATTAGGGTCTAAGGTATAGTAGCTTAATTGGTCTAGTTTCACAATTCTTCCTTTGTGAAGAAACACAATCATCCTAAAATATGACAAGAATACTTCCGTCATAGCATAGGTACAACTCTAACCAAGAAAAAGGTTATAGTCAAGTTGAGCATCGACAACCTCAACGTCTATAGAAACCGTTTTTCTCTCCAACTTGATTGGTAAATCATTTAAAAGTACATGCAGACAAAAATCTCTTCCATCGAAGGCTTTCAAAGTCATGGGATATTAATTGATTGTTGGAGAACCCAAGGCTTTCCAACATGCAATGGACATACCACATACCGACGCTACTTCGTCAATAACTGTTCAAAACACTCGTCGAGTTTTGATGTGAACTCATATATTAAAATACAGTTGGTGCAGGAGACACGGGACATGATTTTCGAGATAAAAAACAGTTAAATTGGAGTCTTGAGGATCTACTACTTCTATGGCTGATAATAATAATTTCCTTTTTGCTGGAAAATTTTTGCAGCTCTTCAAGGCAGGCATTGCCAAAGGTGACATAGCCAAATCTTTGATGACGTTATAGTTTTGAGTAGCCCTCACATGAGGATGAAAGGTTGACTTTCGAAGCATACCCTTAGGAGGTGGTTGAATTATCATATCAGGGTTTAGTATTTTAATATGTAACGGTTTAGAATAAGCAGGAGTAGATGTGGAAGGTTGACCAGGTGAACTGGAGTCATGTCCATCTTCAGCAAGACTCTCTGTCATGTAATATTTGATCTCATTGTTAACATAACTCTAGAAGACATCATCATGATATATGTTGATGGGGATGAGGAGGATTGGTCATGAGAAGCCATTTTGCTATCTTGGGGAGGAACATGATCCATTAAAACAATGGGTGTGGGAAAACTTTTGACGAATTCAGAAACTTCAACATAATGTGGGAACTCCTTGTGTAATGATCTTCCTCACAAATTAAGCAAGGATACCGAGGTTTCCTCTTTTCATCAAACAGTTTGGTCTTGTTTGATTTATCCTTTGAATGAGTGTCTTGTTTATTTTTGTCTTTTGCCTTTTTCTTATCTCTGGATTGCTTACCCTTTTTGGTAGATGACTCTATGATGTTAATTTCTAAAGTAATTTCAGAAGAAGGATCTTCTTCAGGTGAATAAGGTAGAGCTGAAATCTGAGTTTTCTTATAATTTTTCTTTTTTGTTCTCAGATTTCTCACTCACAGAACCAATCATGCCATCTACGGCATGTGATCCTATAAGGGCTAGAGTAGTTTGACTAGATTGGGGTAAATCTGGGATCTTGTCGTAAAAAGTACCAGACTGAGTATAAAAAATATCAAGATATTGAGCACGAGTAATTACCTGCTCTTCAGTTACAACACTTCCTTTGACCACATCTTCAATTATTACTAGTAAAATAAGTTTTATGAACCATTCTACCAGAATCTGATTTGGAATGTAGACTCTAACAAGGTAACATCTTCGTCTCCATCCATGAATGTGATCTGAGATATGGGTTGATGTTGACTGTTTCAAAGAAGTTAAAATTTCAATTTGATTATCATATTGAACGAGAAACTGAAAATGTGTCAACACATCTATAGAAAGGGCATTAAATGTGCCAAAGGAAGCACATAATAATTCTACATACCATTTGGTTGTTGAACCAATTAAGGTTCGTTTAAAAAGTCTTAATCTAATAGAATTGTTGATTAATGAGTTGAACACGCACCAAAGATGATAGGTCATAACATGGTTGGATGGATCTTCACCCAACTTACCTTCAAACATAGGAATATCATTGGGAAACTTAGTATGAATGGCTGACCAAAATGGTAAATAAGAAGGTTAGTTAACCAAAAGAGGTTAGGAAGATCCAAAGTTACAATGAAGGGCAACTGGCAATTAGCATCTTGATATGGATACTGATTACCTTTAGGGATGAGCCCCGTACCGAGAGGAGGATTTCTAGGATATCCTGGGATAGCCTAGGAAGTTGAAATATGCATACTTCTTGGATATCTAGGATGAGCCATACCATATTTAGGTGGATAAGTTGTTGAAACATATGAGTTGGGTATGGTTGATTCTTAAAAGGGAGACTTTGACCCATTTGACCTTGCATGAACTATCCTTGAAAGGGTTTATTTTAAAAAGATTGACCTTGGAGAGATTGAGTTTGAAAATATGGTCATTGAACAAACTAACTTTGGGGTAAACCTTGGAAAGGTAGCCCTTGAAATGGTACTTTCATATATGGTACATTAGGCTATACAACAAGTATTTGGGGTGTTGAAGGAATTGTAGGAATGGATTGAAGATTAGATACATGAGGTAAATACTGAATAAGGGGTTGCATAGTAACCTGTGATGTAAGTGGCATACTTACTTGCGATATTCCTGGAATGGGAGTTTGAGGCGAACTTGAACGTAGATTCTGAACAGTCGTTGAGACAACAAACTACACCAATGTTTGGGGAGTACTTGTGATAGGACACTGAAGTGGTTGCTAGGTAGATGCCAATGGATTAAACTGGACAGTTGGTTGGAATTGAAAAGGCATACCTTGAAAAGGTATTTTCTGTATGGGTTTTCCTATAGGTTGAATAGGTTGGTACAAAGGCACTTGAGAAGCAACTGGCATTGACTGTTGATTTAACGAAGGGTTCTAGATTATATTCATTCCAAGGTAAGGAATTGCAACGGTGGTTGAGGCATAACATGCTAACCAAAACTAGTTTGAGGAATTTGAGCATTATTAAGGTAATTCCCAATAGAGGGTTTCCCCTTAGTTGTGGGGTAAGATCCAACAAAATGTTTTCCTCTAAGTGGAGGATATGATGGTTACCCCGCATGAGGGTAATAACCACCTATTGGGCTGGCTTTTGGATTACCAACATTACGAGAAATCATATTAATGTGTTGTTCAAATGTAAAACCTTCAACGGTAGGGTTAATTACACTAGTCGACATGCTTGAAGATGAGTTCAAGGAAGAAGCTCCTGAATAAGCTCCTGTGAGAGAGTCATATCTAGGTGGTAGAAAACCACCATACAATGTTGACTCCAGAGAAGTAGAAAACATGGATGTATCTGAACAGGTACTTCTAGAAGCAATCATAGACGAGTCAAAGCCTGGTATGGTAGAATAAGGAGTCATGTATCATGGAATTTGTTGTCCTAAAAAGTTCAAGGGAGTGAAATACGAAGGGTCAAGGTGAAGAGAACTAAACAAAATATGTGAGATATATACAAGTTCACTGGTAGAAACTATGGGTTCTCCCTCTTGGTCTGAAACAAGTTATTCAATGGAAATGAGACCATGAGGGAGACTATCAGTACTAATGATTTTCACACGTAGTGAAATTGGAGCATCTAGAATATGCTCTGTAGCAGATGTGTGAATCTCAGGCTTGGAAATATTAGGCTCGGGTTAAGCCTTGAAGTAACATAAACTCTGAGTGAGAAAGAGAGAGGAGATTGTGTGAGAGCGAAGAGGGAATTAGAGTGAATCTGTTGTAGGTTTTATCTCTTTAGTTTGATGAATAATATAAAAGGAAGGACTGGCTATTTCTCGTCGTCATAGCCCAAATCGGGTGAACCACGTATATCTTTGTCTCTCCTGTTTTATGCATTTTATATGTTTATAAGTCTGCAATATATTTTATCTTTTCCATTCCTCTATTATATATAATTTTTCTAACAACTAGTATCAAATCCGAAGGTCTATTTAGCTGATAAAATCGCTGTGGATAAGGGTTCCTTGTTCGAGTCGGAGCAAATGAGGAAGATGTAATTTTAGGGTCGAAAAATTTAATGGACAAAACTACCAGCTATGGAAGATGCAGATGGAAGATTATCTTTATCAGAAATTTCTGTACCTACCATTCAGTGGAAAGACAAAGAAGCCAACGAGTATGACAGACATAGAATGGGATATTCTCGACCAAAAAGGCACTTCGAACAATATGGCTATGCCTAGCAGTGTAGGTAGAGTTTAATATTTCAAAGAAAATTACAACATAGGGTTTAATGAAGGCATTGGACAAACTATATGAAAAATACTTGGCCTCAAATAAGGTATTTCTTATGAAGCATTTATTTAATATGAAGATGTCAAAAGGTGGATCTGTTGCTGATCATTTGAATGAATTTAATATAGTTACTGGTCAGTTAAGTTTTGTAGGGGTAGCGTTTGATGATGAAGTTAGGGCTTTATTATTTCTATGCTCATTGACAAAAAGTTGGAATGGTTTAGTTATGGTTATTAGCAACTTTGTCTTTGGATCTAGTACTTTAATGTTTGATGATGTTGTTGGTGCAATCCTTAGTGAGGAAATGTGACAGAAAAGCTCCAGTGAGACATCAGGTAATTATTTGAATTTAGAGACTAGGGGAAGAAAAATAGAAAGAGGAAAGAGCCCAAGATATTGCAGTAAGTCAAGGAAAGGCAGATCCAAGTCCAGATCATGGAGAGTGTACTGGAAATGTGGGAAGAAAGGACACCTGAAGAAAGACTGCAAGTCTTGGAAGGGAAAGGAAGGAGATGCACAACAAGAAAACAATCATGAAGTGAATGTGACAAGTGATGTGTTGCAAGATGCTTTAATCCTTTCATTAGAAAATATTATTGATGCCTAGGTGGTAGATTCAGGGGCCTCATTCCATGCCACACCTGATAGGAAACATTTTCATTATTATGTTTAAGGAAATTTTGGACAGGTCTGATTGCGTGATTATAAATCCTATAAAATAATTGAAATGGGTACAACCTTCATAGAACAATAGAACAAAAATCAATGGCTATTGAAGGAGGTAAGGCATGTTCCAGATCTGAAGAAAAATATGATTTCCACAGGGCAGTTGGGAGGTGAACGTTGTGTAACAACTTTTATAGATAAAACTTGGAAGGTCATTAAATGATCCCTAGTAATAGCAAAAGGAGAAAAGGTTGGTACATTGTATTTATGCAATGGTATTTCTAATTATGTTAATGCTTTAACCTCTATAGGAGAATATACGACATTGTGGCATCATAGGCTTGGCCACATGAGTGAGAAGGGGATGCAAATTCTTCACTCAAGAAATTTGTTGCTAGGTTTCAAGCATGTTGATTTAAAATTTTGTGAGAATTGTGTTTATGGAAAATAGAAGAGAGTCAGATTCCTTAGAGTTAGGAAAGAAAAGATGAGCGAAAAATTAGAGCTTGTGCATACAGATGTATGGGGAGCTTCTCAAGTATCATGTCTCAATGGCTCTCATTATTATGTTACTTTTATTGATGATGCAACCAAAAAACCTAGATTGATTATATTCAAAATAAATCTGATGTATTTTGTACTTTCAAGAAATGGAAAGCTTTGGTTGAAAATGAGTCAGGAAAAATGTTGAAGTGTTTGAGATTAGACAATGGAGGAGAATATTGCAGCAAATAGTTTGATAGGTACTATTCAAGAAATGAAATTCGCAGAGAGAAGATAGCTCCAAGAACACCACAAGAAAATGGTGTGTCATAAAGGATGAACATGACAATCATGGAGCGTGCAAGGTGCATGAGATTGCATGCAAGATTGTCTTTACAATTTTGGGTAGATGTTTAGATATTGTTGTTTATCTAATAAATAGAGGGCCTTCAAGTTCCTTGGATGGGGGTATTCGAGAGGAGGCATGGATAGGTAAAATGGTAAGCTACTCATTTTTAAAGACATTTGGTTATGAAGTCTTTGTCCACATTAATAAAGAAAATAGAGCAAAGCTTGAGGCAAAATAAAAAAATGTACCTTTATTGGATATGGTGTTAATGATTTTGGTTATCGCTTTTATGACTATGAAAAACACAAAATCATTAGGAGTAGAGATGCCATATTCAATGAAAAGGTTTTGTATAAGGATTAGATGAAGGAAAAGAAATAGGAAAAATAAAGTAGAGAATACATGGTGCTTCATGAGATCACAAAAAAAGTGAAGGTGCCTAAAAATCATAATGATCGATAGCTAGAACAACAACAACAACCAAAATACCAAAAACCACCTCAAACACATGAAAGTGGTGTTAGAAGATCTATCAAGATAAGTGGACCCCATGAACAATACTCTCCTTCATTATATTATGTATTGTTGACTCATTCTGGTGAACTAGAATGTTATGAAAAAGCAGTGCAATTAGAAACTAGGAAGAAGTAGGAAAAAGCCATGAAAGAAGAGATGGACTCTTTAGCACATAACCAGACTTGGGACTTAGTCAGGTTTCCTGCAGGTAAAACAGCATTGCAGAATAAATGGGTTTACAGGTTGAATGAAGAAGATGGAGGTAGAAAATGGTATGAAGCTAGACTTGTGGTGAAGGGGTCTACACAGAAAAAGGGAATAGACTTTGATGAAATATTTTCTCCTGTTGTTAAAATGACTTCAATTCTAGTAGCAGGTGAAGATTTGCATCTTGAGAATTTAGATGTAAAGACAACCTTTCTCCATGGGGATTTGGAGGAAGAGATATATATGCAGAAACCACAAGGATATGAGGTAAAATGGAAAAGAAACTAGTGTGCAGGTTGAAGAAGAGATTTTATGGATTAAAATAGGGTCCAAGGCAGTGGTATCTAAAATTTGACAGGTTTCTGTCTTAACAAGGTTATACTAGATGTCACTCTAATCATTGTGTTTATCTCAAAAGGAAAAATGATGGCAGCTATATTATATAGTTATTTTATATAGATGACATGCTTGTTGCAAGTTCTAACATGTAGGAAATAAATGTGGTAAAAAAAAAATTGGCGAACTCATTTGCAATGAAGGATTTGGGTGCTACAAAACAAATCCTTAGGAAGAATAAAAAATTAACATTGTCTCAAAGTGAGTACATAGAGCCCACGGGGCTTTGGATTGACGGTGAATGGGTGCACTGTTAAGGCACTCCTTGCGATAGGTCACCGGTTCAAATCCCCCGTGGGTACTTAGGTTAGTCTTAACGTAGAAAAAAAAAAAGTGAGTACATAGAAAAGGTGTTGAAAAGATTTAATATGCAAAATAAAAAACCAGTTAGTATACCTTTGGCTAGCCATTTCAAACTAAGTAAGGAGGTGTGTCCCAAGGCTCAGGAAGAAATGGCTTATATGTCTAAAGTTCCATATGCATCAGCAATTGGAATCTTAATGTATGAAATGGTCTGCAGAAGGCCTGATATTGCACATGCAGTGGGATTTGTAAGCATGTACATGAACAATCCAGGAAAAGAACATTGGATGGAAGTGAAGTGGATTATTAGGTATTTGAGAGGTACCACAAATCAAGCATTATGCTTTAGTCATTCAAACATTTCTCTATAGGGATATGTTGATGCATATATGGCCGGTGATAGAGATAACAGGAGGAGCACAACAGGGTATGTGTTTATTTTAGGTGGAACAACTGTCATTTGGGTTTCAAAACTACAAAGTGTTGTTGCACTCTCAACAATGGAAGAAAAGTATGTTGTTGCTACAGAGGCTAGCAAAGAAATGATTTGGTTACAAAGGTTTTTTTATGAGTCCGGTAAAAAGCTGGAGTTGGGTGGGTTATACAATGACAACAAGAGTGCCATACATCTTGCAAAGAAATCTGCATTTCATTCCAAAACTAAATATATACAACTCAAGTACCATTTCATACAGTCAATGTTGGAAGATGGACAGTTGAAGCTGGAAGAGATACACACTAGTCAGAATCTTGCAAATATGATAACAGAAGTTGTAACCAGGGAGAAACAAAGATTATGCTCAATTTCAATTTATCTTCAAGTATGATGAAGAAGGTGAGAAACATCCAAGTCCAAAATGGATTCATTTTCTCGCACATGAAGTAGTAGTGGCGTTGCTATAATTAGTCTCCAAGTGGAAGATTGTTCGGTGTGGAGCCTAATTGTCTTTTTTATTTAGAGGTATCACCGCATTGGACCCCAGTTCGTAATGTGGCAGCAACACCACTTGTAATATTTGTGCTACAAGGTCGGGCAACTGCAATCTTTGGGAGTCGCCCCTGCTGGGGGATTGGGGGCAACGCCCTCGAAGCTAAAAATAGATGTAAAATTCCATTGTAAAATGTTGTAATTTCGTAGTCAATTTGGGTGATTCATTAGGTGGAGATCTCATGGTAGAAATTATGTTTAGTTTAGGTTTTATTGCCCTAGAAGGAAACCCCTCACTATATATGAGGGAATTGTATTGCATTTATGTAAGATCTGTATTCTGAGTGAGAAAGAGAGAGGAGATTGTGTGAGAGCAAAGAGGGAATTACAACGGATCTATTGTAGGTTGTATCTCTTCAGTTTGTTGGATAATATAAAAGGAAGGCCTGACTGTTTCCTATGGATGTGGCCTAAATTGGGTGAATCATGTATATCTATGTCTCTCTTGTTTTATGTGTTTCCTGTGTTTGTATTTTTTCAAAATATTTTATGCGTTGCATTGCTTTGTAATATATAATTTTTCTAATAAGTTTCTGCGGTAGTTCCATATCTAGATTATTTATATTTTTCGTCTTTAATATTTTCTAACTAACTCAGTGTATACTCAGGGGGATCCCTGAGTATCCTACGTGATTATATTGCTAGTTCCTCCACAATGGAAAATTTTCAATTGATAAATTACGCAATACCTAAATTACACCTAAAATCTTTTAAAAATAAAAACAACACAGAAAGTAACACGCGCTAAAAATCTAGGAGTTCAAACCATACAAACTGACTCTTCATAGAGATTAATAATTACTAGTTGGGATGAAATCCAACATCCAAGAGATCAAGGTGAAAATATTTATAGAAGTGAGTGTTTGGAACCAGTTACCCTGAAAACCTACTTAATGAAACAGTCTTGTGTAGGTAACTCTACTATAAACCATTTCAAGCAAAGGTTCCCCTCCAAAAAGTCCAAGTGAGTCTAGTCAATGTCTGTTCCAAGTACATCAAGACCTTCCCTCTGTCGTCACCTTTGGTAGATCCCTAGGATTATAGTCCTTGATTTTACCAAATACAACAATTTTACCTGGGGTGACAGTTACAGATCGAACGTACATGCATGAGTAAAGTAACAAGCTCAATCCCCCTGAAAGCTCCTCGACATGATCAATTGGACATTTATTTTCAGGTGACCCAAAGTACCTTTCAGTACCATTTTAATATGTGCAAATCACTATATCTAGGCCAGTGAAGTGGGTATGATCACTTCACCAAATTCGAAACGATCTCGTGCTTAACTCATCTATAAGAAGAGCTTCCTAGAGCAAAACAGAAATAATTGGATTTTCTCTCCCTAACTCAAGATTCTATTGTTTGTTTGTAGCTTTGAAAAGTTTACTTCCTTCCCTATTCCAAAGCCCTACACTTGGGCTATTGTAGGTGACAAAACCCGTAAAACAAGGTAAAATTCTAGATGGTTTTCAATTAACAATGTATTATTAAGTTGTTCTTTATTCAATGGGTGATGAAGGTGAAACTTATGATGATATGACATGAGTTGAAATTTTAATGCACTCTAAAATGCAATAGAAACTTTCAAATTCGATGATATCCTGTTTAGATAAAAGAACCAATTTCTTTGATTTTTCGAGAAATCCAAAAGCTCACAACTTTTCCAATTTTCTTGAGAAACCAATTTCACTATTATGTAATGAAAATGCAAACAACAAACTAATTTCCAGATTTCCTTAATCATCAAATAAGCCAAAATATTTGTTTTCTCTAATCACTCATAACTTTCAAGCACATAGAAAACAATCAAGAGAGTTGGAGAAAAAATAGTTTCCCCTATGAATTCTTTGATTTAATGATAATAATAGTGCAATTTTGAAAAAGTTTCCAAGATGAGTGCAACAACCTCTTTTATCAAGCAAAAATAACTACAATTCTTTCACAAAAGCACAAGGCCTTAAGAAACAATAATTTGCAATTCAAAGTGAATCTGACAACAAATAAGAAACAACTAAGGCTTAACCAATGTATTTGATAGAACAAACTAAGAATATCATAAGCAAAAAAACACTCTATCTTGTTTTGATCAATCAACAAATCAACTAGGAAAAAACTTAAATAATTCTTCCAAAAAGACATATTCCTCAAAATTCATTAATAAAATAGTCAACTGAGTTAAGAAGAGACACAACATAGTCCAAACAAAGATAATGACACTTCCAGAAAAACAAATTCAGGTATAGGTTGAAGCAAAAACAATATTTTCAAAAACTTTCAAGGCCTGTGCATGTCTACAGTAGGAAATAGAGCGCATGCACTCTGTTTCTATAGAAAAAAGGACTCAAAGTTGCACTCTGTTAGAAAACAAAAATGACACAGGGAAAGAAAACTAAAGAAAAATAAAAAAATTGACAATTTAAACACTTAGATCTAAAAGAACATTAATTGATAAAAACTCAAGTCTAGATAAATTAGAAAAAATAGAAAGAAAAACTAAGGAAAAAAATGAGAACAGAGACGTTCCCCAGTATGGTTGCCAATTTGTTAGACCAGACAATCCCTCTTATGGACAAGAGAAATCTCCCTAAATCCGTGATGGAAACTAGAAACAAGTAATACAATTGAACATACTCTTTCCCTAAGTCGAACTTGTTTGAATTATAAGAATTAAAGCTAATGGATGAGCCTCTTACCTCTTCATAAAATGTTTGATGAAGATTCCTTGCTATGATTCGATGCAACTCTTCAATTATTGATAATACTTGCAAACATTTACCATAAAAGGATCAAAATAACATGCGATATAATAATCCAAATAAATTAACCTAATGATCAAGGAAATTAGGAATTGAATTTTCCTTACTAAACATTATAAACTATTGCAAACCATTCATCATTCGAATAAGACAAATCAATGGGAGAAATTGTTCATTTGTATTAATCAAATATTTAGAGGATCCTTACAACATTTTCATTGATGCCATGAGGTCCCTCCCAAATTCCTTTGATCTCCTCCTTAGATGACAAGATTTCCAATCTCAAACCAATAGTATAAGCTTTTCTTCTCTGATTTCTGAGCTCCTTAATCCCTCTACCCTCTAGTCATTTTATAGGCCAAGAGGAGGAAGTTTCAGATCCATAAGAGGAGGATGAGACTCCTTTATTGAGGGATTAGGTTACCATGAGAAAGAGGATGGAGATTCATCATGTGAGGGTTATAGTTTGAATAGCCATCACCTGGAAGCTTTCAGTTCGGAACTATTCGACCTATTATGTTTTTTCTAGAATGTAATTTTTCTTTAGTTTCTAGAATTCACCTGTGTGGGTTTAGAGTGGCAAACAAAGCGTAGCTTTGCACTGTCCTCAGAGTCAATTTTAGCAAATGCATGGGAGACTCTAGAGAGAATGACGCAAGTGGAACTTAACAAGGTGTGGATTTATTTTTCTCAAATTTCTCATATATTTCAAAATATTTGGAGTTGTTGGACTTCTGAGGTAGTTGGTTCAAACATGTTCACGGATGGTAAAACTATCCATAAACTGATCAAGTGTCATGGTGACAAGTTGACATGTAGCAGGGCTTATATTGAATAGAGACTAGTCTACTAAACTTCAAGGACAACTTGCTCGAGACTGGTCTAAGGCAAAAAAATAATGAAATAAAAGAAAAAAATAATGAAATTGGGGTTAATAGTGAGCCACACATGAAACAAACAATTAATGAGTTGGAAGCACCTACTGGATTGATCAGTATCACTCAGGCAGAATTGGGGGTCTACTTTTTAGAATCTAGCATTGGTTGCTACCAAACCATGTCATTGCATATCCCATCAGATACACAACTAGAACTCCTTTCTTTCCCTCTAGTTGGTTATAATGTACTATGTAATATATACAGGGAAAATTTTAAGAACACCCCCTAAATTTATAAGTATAATAAATGGGCGAATCTTCATGTTATATAGGAAAAATGGAAGGCGATTTTATCAATAATATAATAT
>APFE030267518.1:18453-52670 GCA_000404065.3 Pinus taeda | reverse complement strand
TTAATAAAAGGTGGGCTATTTGAGGTGATTTGTAAAAATGTACTATGATACAAAATATTCGCCCAGTAAAAATTTAAATTCCCTTAATTTCGCCAAAGGGCGAACATTCGCCCCTAAACTTTTCTATGAATATATATTTAAATAATTTATTTTAGGTTCTAGTTATGTAAGCAATAACTTGTGGATGTTTTATTATGATGGATAAAAATGACAGGATGGAGCTAGTGTAGCTAGTATCCTAATGGACCCCAAAAATAATAAATTTTTGATTTCTTGCGGTTTAGAATTTCAATGTACTAACAATACTATAAAATATGAGGCATTGATTCTTGGACTAAAGAAAGCCATAGACCTGAAGGTAGAATATATGAATCTAATTTGTGACTCTAAGATCGTTACAAGACATGTACATAATACCATTCATTTCCTTTTACCTCATTTGAAAAACTACTAGTAGGAGGGGTCACGGTTGATTTCTACATTTAAATATTTTGGTATTTAATATTCCCTAATAAATAATAATGGCACAACTAACACGTTAGATAATGTTGATGTTAGGTATACATCTCTTAGGGATGATTTTTATATTGGAATAGTATATAAATTGTTTGTCTTAGATAATTTCACTAATTGGCACATCTTTAATGATGATCAATAGATATCGGACTTCCTTTACAACGTGGACATTTTCAAAGATGCGACCATAGATGACGATGAACACGATAAAGCCTTGGAGGAGAGAGCTAAATCATGGGAAGGAAACCTAATTCCCAAAGATGTTGTGTCACTTGAGAAACTATTTGACTTGAAATGCTGGTTTAAAGGACCTCCCAATACAAAGGCTCAAAGTTCTACACCAATAGACAAAGATATCAATCTTGGAACAGAGGTAGAGCCTAAGTTCATCAATGTCGGTACATGATTCTCCCCAGAGGAGAGACTATATTTCATTCAGTTATTCAAACATTATTGAGATGTATTTTCTTCGACATACCGTGAGGACCTTATCATCACGCTGTTTAAAAAAAAAAAAAAAAAAACTTTTTCCTATGTGCATATCCACCTACATTCACCCACTGGTACATTTACGCATTCATTAATATGCATACATTTGTTGAACTTTGGAACCCCTTACTAATCTCTAATATACATTAGTTGTGTTGATATGTATATATATATATTATATATAATATTATATATTTATTATGATGGTCATCTCTACATATGGGGTACCACACCCTACATAGCTTTCTCTTTCCCAGTGCACCTTGAGTTTATATTATGGTTGTTTGTTTTGGGGTTGTTCTCCTAACAATTCCTAACTAACTTGTTACATTTATACCCCCTCTCGGCTATAATAAAGTTTAAACCTTATGAATTCCACCTTGCAAGAAGTATGACATGGTGTGTCCTTACATTTTTGTATCCACATGAATTCACTATTGATTTAGTTTTTGATTTATTACCCCCTATGTGATTTAGCTTTGGGAATAGAGTAACTAAATCCCCTGGTGCCATTACCATCCTATTCACGTGGGTGCAGGTGGGTCTTGGGTTGTCTTCAATTGTGGAGATAATTTAGGGGTTGATGAATGGTAGAGACCACCTTACCCCAACCAAGCCCTAACCTACTTTTCTAGTGGAGGATGGAACCCTACGCCACATTTTTCATTGTTCTCTATATGAGATGGCATCTTGGTGTTATGGCATCTGGTTTTGGTAGAGTTCAACATTTTCGTTGTTTATTGGGGATTGATGGGAGAAAATCGACCTCTATTTGCCCCATTTGGATTTTACCTTCATGTCCATGTATTATAATGTGATTTTATAGCTACCTTGTATGCATTTATAGATTCTAGTGAGGGTTTTTTAAATTTTACCTAATCTTTTCCTCTTTCTCAAGACCCAATCATGGTCTTTTTCACAAGGACATGCTTATATTCTATGATAGAGTCTTCATAAGATCAATCTCATTCCATGATGTGCTCAATTTAGGTAAACGGTTTCCATTTTATTTGTAATTTTCAAATAGTCTATTTTATCAATTCATTATCTGACAAGAGTATGGTATATTGTGCCACTAATTTATCTCTCGCTGTTTTCAGGGTTTTTGAAGGAAGAACAAGGGATTGGTCTCCTTCATGGGTTTATTTGAAAATTTCTACGCGTTTCTACTTAGATTCAGTATAAAGGGGCGTTAACTTCCCTCTACTATGTTTAACCTTTTTAGACTTGGGTCGTTTTCCCTATTATGAAGTTTAAATTATCCTTTACACTGCTAATTTACTTTATTACAGTTTTGTAGGAGAGTTCCAAGTCGTATATGCATGGTTTCTTCCATTAGGGTCTACACACATATAAATTCAATTAATTCTAGCTTCTTATGTTTCTTCAATTTATGCTATCTACGAAAACCAAATTGGGGTCAGGAAACTTTACTTGTTTAATGTGCATGTGTTTCTTCCCTTCATTTTGTAGGTAGTCGCTATTCTCTCTAGCTATACATCGGCATATGGGACTCAGAAACCTCCTCTTTCTCTAATTTCCATCTCAACAATTTTGGTTTGAGGTTGGTAAAACCACCTATTGTGAAATACTACGCCTAGGTACCTCTCATGAGTTATGGTGTCACAATTGTTGTATTTTGTTTTGGGTCTAGTGCGAACAAGTCAAGTTTGCAATTCCTTTTGGTGAGACAAAAACTTGGCATCACTTCTAATGTACTTCGTTTCATTATAATATAATATATATATATATATATATATATATTATTATATATAATATATATATATATATATATATATATATTATAGATATATATATAGATATATATATATAGATAGATAGATAGATAGATTGTAGAGGACTTTTGTGTCTTGGAATTTGGCAGGGGGGTTCCTGTATTCAAATTAACAATTATGTATTGTTAGTTCCAAGCATTCCAAATTATTAATATGTTAGGATTGTATGTAAAATGAAAATTTGAATATGCAATGTTGTTTATTTCTTCAAGTACTCTTGTTAAACTTCTTTATGCATAACTATATATATGCTTAATCTTACTATTAGCTTCCTTAGGATTTTTGGGTATGCATTTGGTTTACATCTTTTATGCGATTCCATGGAATAATACACATGCATATTGTGTTTACATCAATTTTGTGTACTCAATCTAATCTTCGTTTCTTCTTCTATGTGGTTTTCCAATGTAATTTTATATTCTGGGTCATGTATATAATTCTATGGTAGTTCATTTTAATTTCTTATTTTGGTCACCACCTATGGAAAATAAATTTGTTGGTCTAGCTGTAGTTTGAAGCAATGTATTTGGATGTTGTTTCTTAGCAAATAGCTTTGGCTAAATTTGATGGATCACGATTGGGCATGTTCATTAAAATGTTTTTATTATATGTTTCTTTTCTGCACTCAACTTCGATATATACAGTACCTTGTGAGGAATATGAGGCATATGAAACATTTTCAATTGTTTGATAACTAATGTTGGAAATTTTCTCTCTAATATCCAATTGTTTCCATGTTTTTGTGCCATGTCCATTCGAAATTATTTTTCCCTTAACTTAGTTTAATTGAAAGCATATGCATGGCTGAATAGCGCACTGAACATGCTAGCTTTACGCTAGCTCTTACCCTCGATTATAACAACGCCAATTATTATTTATAAATTACATAAATAGATATAAAAATTTAAATCTAGATTAGCTGTGCCTGTAATACTGTACCACACACACTTCTAGAAGTTTCTATCTTTGTTTCTGAGGATAACTTCACACTTCAACTACTTATCAACGACATCTCATAAGGGAGTACAAGCGAATGGAATTTTAGCCTATTTATTCCAGACTCTTACCTATTGAAATAGACTCCCTACAATATTAATTAAACCATGGTACTACTTTCCCATGAAACAACAGTGGTCATGAAATCTATCCTTACATAAACCTGTAATTCTAAGGACATTAATTATAGATTTTAACAGTTTTGAATACAAGTATCACATAGTTATAAATCAGTTCATATTTTAGGAAGTTCCTATCATTCGAATTCCTTTTCCCATTTGCAATCATAATAGAGCATCAAATTATACTTCCTAGTGTTCATTTTCACCATAAGACTTTATCCTAACTAGAATACCAACTTCGAAGGACTAAAGTTATGTCAACAACATTTTAGATAAAAATTGTGTCTATGACTACCTTCACATTTTACAGAATAAATCAAATAATGAACCATCTAACCAGATTTGCTGTGGAGAAACAAAACTAGGAGTAAAACACGTTCGCCACCCAACCGTAGAACTAGGTTCCTCCATTTCACTCCCAAGTTTTTCACTCCCAAGTTGATATTTCCTGCCATGGTAGCAACAACCTCATTGATCCCCTCCATGGCTAGTTTATACCCTTCCTTCATGATAATTGTTTCCTTTTTGTAGCATCCCTTTTTATGGGCATTATTACCCACTTGCCTAGGATTTTGCCTTAACAACTTGCCTTTCTCTCCCCCGGTGTTTTAAGTGCAACCAACTTAGCATATTTCCTCAGTAAAGTCCTTCTAAGGGGTTTTTCTATTCCATCGTAGTATTATCTAGAATTCTTCTAGAATTTTATCATGAAGGATTTATCCAATATCATTAGCAACGTGATCTTCTAAATTTTCCTCTTTTTGGAAATCAATATTATTCTCGAGTGTCTCCTCCCAGTGCCTAAATTTCATCCATTTTACTAATAAATAAAATACTTATTTAGAATTGTTTTTCTTTTTCAAAGTATCTTCATGGCTTTGCTACCATTCCTATACACATAGAAATTTAACAAAGAGGAAACAACATTACATAGAAGAGGGATATTACATCCTTCCCCCATTTTATGCACACCATCCTCAGTGTATAATTCATAGGTATTTTTGGTTGGAATAGTGCTAGAAATTTTTTCTACATTTCATCTTCCCACTCCCAAGTTGCCTCCTCATGAATATAGTGCTTACACTGCCCTTTAACCTGAGTAACGACTCAATTCTAGAGCCAGAATCTTTCCAATCAACAATGGAGAGTGCTTCTACCATGAAATCTCCTTCAAGTTCCACTTGTAACATTTTCCAGTTAATAATAAGAGAGTTATCATGTACATACTTCTTAAGTAAGGAAACATGGAAAACATTATGAATTTTAATGTGACTATGTAGGGCTAGTTGATAAGGTACAGTTCCTACTCTATCTAAGATTTCAAATGGCCCGCAAAATCGGGGCACCAATTTTGGACAAGTGCCAATTATTATTGTACATTTTCTGGGTTTTACTCTTAAATAAACATGGTTCCCAACTTTAAATTCATTGTGTGATCTCTTTTCGTCTAAATACCGTTTTTTTCAATCTTGTGCTACTTTAATGCTCTGCTGAATCCTTCAAACTATTTGTTCCATTTCCTAAAATACATTAGGCCCAAAAATAAACTTATGCTCTAGTTGACTCCAATAAAGTGGTGTATGGCATTTTCTGTCATGCAAAGCTTCAAAAGGGCTCATTTTCATGGATTCCTAATAGCTATTATTGTAGGAGAATTAGGCCAAATGCAGAAAATCTTCCCATTTTGTAGGCATATCCATAACATATGTTTTCAACATATATTCTAGAATCTGGTTAGCTCTCTAATTTTGGTCATCTATTTGAGTATGGTATACGGTGCTAAAATTCAATTTGGTGCCCATGCCACCAAATAAAGCCTTCCATAAATTTGATATCATCAATAAATACTACCACAAATTTATCCAAATACTTGTTGAGTATGTTGTTCATTAAGCACAAAAAAATTGTAAGGGAATTAATAAGGCCAAATGGTAGCACTACAAATTCATAGTGTCCATATCTTGTCCTAAACATTGTTTTATGAAAATCCACCTACTTTATTCTTAGTTCACGATATCTAATCCTCAAGTCAATCCTTGAGAAAATGGTTGCCCCCGTCACTTGGTCAAACAAATCGTTGATACGGAGCAATGGGTACTTCCTTTTTATGGTTAACCTTTTTAACTATCGGTAATCGATGCACATGCTGAATGTGCCATTTTGTTTTCACAAATACCATAGGTTCCCCCCTTGTTGACACACTAGGCTTGATGTAGCCTTTCTCTAACAACTCTTCTAGCTACATTTTCTATTCTAGCAACTTAGGTGGACTCATCTAGTAAGGTGTTGTAGACACTAGGGTTGCACTGGGTACCAAATCGATGGGAAGGTTTATATCCCTGTGTGGTGGTACATGTGGAAAATCCTCAAGAAAAACATCTTGAAAATCCTTAATAATGGGTAGAGTATCTAAGGTTGGCTCCTCACTCTATTGTTTACCATCTTCTACATGAATCATCAACAATTGACAAACCTTTTGTGCACTCTTTTTGATTTGCACAATTGAAATTTTCCTTACAAATATGGCCTTTGGCACCCCTTGAATTGTTTGTGTTTGTCCTTATGGATTCACACAATTCACTATCTTTCTAGGAAGTTTATTATGGCTCCCTATTTATCAAGCCAATCCATACCTATCAATATGTCACATGATCCTAACATAAGGAAAATTAGATTTACTCTTGTTAAATAGCCATTTAAATTAAGAGGAAATTACCAAACTTGGTTGGTTACCCTTCCTTTAGTGCCAGTTGCTAGCTGCACAAACCAAGCATTTTTATATTTTTCAGATTTTAGTTGACATTTTTCCACCATCTATGGTCCAATATAACTTAAACTAGCTCTAGGATCAATTAAAACAAAAACATGTTCATTGGAGAGAATAACTTCAATCTCAACCATAATTGACTGATGTTCTACTTTTCTGTCCTCTAAGGGAGTGCTTATTATGAGAATATTCCTTGCAATATCATTCATGGTGGTGGCTTCCTATAGAGCTTGAATATTGTGAACACTTATGGGATTATGTCAAAAATATCTTAGCGAATGAGGTTCACCACTTCCCTATCATTTCAATGGTTCTATATCTTTTCTCCCATTGTTCTCCTTCCCCTCCAAATTCATGGTTTTTGATCCAGATTGAGACTATGCTGGCTAGTTGGTATTCCCCTTGATAAACCTTTTATGTTGATGATCCTTCCAAAAAAAAATTAGATAACCTAATTTCTATCGTTTTGTGCCAATTACAAATATATTTCTATCCTTATTTGGGAAAAATATAGAAATTTCTCCCTTTCTTTTGAACTGCTCATAACACATATTGGATTTTGTTATAACCTCTTCCATTATCTTCAGATTGTCAAATTCAAGCCGCTCTTTGTACCCTGTAGGTAGGCAGATCACAAACAGTTTTACTTTAGCTTTCTCTTCTTTAATGTAAGGCATATATCGTAATAAATTCGTAAACTTCACCATAAACACATCCATCATGAGTTGCCCCAAACTTAGTTCATGGAACTCATTGTCACATTAATCATAATAGTGTTCACTCAAATATCAATTTTCATACCATTTCTGAAGCTCCTCCCATGACACATTATTTTCCTCAAGTAAATGCACACCTTCAACCTCTTCCCACTAGAGATAAACCTTACTTTGCAACTGGTAAATGGATAATATGGCCTTCAAGTTTCTCTCATACTCATAAAATTGGAAGCATTTGGTTATATTAAGTATCCATGCCTCAATAACCTCCTCCTTTGCCCCATCGAACAAAGGGGGTTTAATCTTATGAAATTCTCCTTGTAACTCAATTTTATTCTTTTTATTTTGACTCCTAGTATATGTCCTATCAGAGTCCCCCCCACATTTAGATGGTTCAGACTCTATGCCCATTTTGACTCCTTTTTCCACTATCTTGTGGATATACCTTGTAGTGAGCCCTATAATAATTCTTTCTTATTCCTTGCTAGTTTTTAGCAATCATTCATTGCTCCTCCTTAAGTTTGTCAGTTCCTACTGCAAATTCCTAAACACCTCCATAAATTGGGAAGTTGCTGGGGTAACCCTCTCTCCTGATTCAACATATAGATCTACACATTTTGTATTGGATAGAGACTCTTTGTCCATTATTTTTTTGGATCTGATTTCCCTCATACCTTGCAATTACACAAAATTCAAGTTCAGTTCATCTTATATATTTGTTATATTTTTTTTTTAACTTACTTGTGTTCTTTTTCTTCTTGTGATAGTCCCTCAACCCAGTGGTGTTGTTGGGCTATGATACCATCTATCAAGCCCCTATCATCACACTGTAATATTTTATGACATAGTCTTCATAGTATTGAGCTCGTTCCATGAGGTTCTTGGTTTAGGTAAATGGTTTCCATTTTATTTCTCATTGTCACCTATTTTGTATTCTAAATTCATTATCTGATAAGAGTATGGTATATCGTGTCAGTAATTTCTATCTCTTAGTTTGTAGGGTTTTCAAAGGAAGAACAAGGGATTAGTCTCCTTCATGGGTTTATTAGATAATTTCTATGCGTTCCTACCGAGCTTTGGCATAAAGGTGTGTTACTTCCCTCTACTATGCTTACCCTTCTTAGATTTGGATCATTTCCCCTATTCTGGAGTTTAGCTACACCTTTAGAATGCTCTTTTTCTTTCTTTCAGGTTTGTACGAGAGTTCCAATTTGTATACAATTGGATTATTCCATTAGGGTCTATATAGGTATAACTTAAATTAATTACGATGTATTTTTTTCTCGAATTTATACTACATGTGAAACACCAATTGGTGTTAAGAAGGTTTACTTGTTTAGTGTGCATATGTTTCTTCCGTTCATTTTGCAGGTAGTCACTATTCTCCTAAGCTATACTATGGCCTTTGGGATTCAGAAACCTCCTCGTTCTCTAGTTTCCATCTCCACAATTTTGGTTTCAAGTTGTTAAAACTACCTATAGCGAATTTCTATGCCTAGGTATCTTTGACGAGTTCTGGTGTCACAATCATTGTATTTTGTTTTGGTTCTAGTTCCAATGAGTCCAACTTGTAATCACTTTTCATGAGACAATAACTTACCCTCACTTCGTAATGCACTTCATTTTCAATTATATATATATATATATATATATATATATATATATATATAATATATATATATATTATATATATATATATCATATATATATATATATATATCTAATATATATATAATATATATATATAATATATCGCGTAGGACATTTGGGTCTTAGGATGTTTGACAGAGGGGGTTCTGGTATTCAAATTACCAATTATGTATTTTCTATTTTAGGAATTCCAATATATTAATATGTTAGGACTATATGTTAAATGAAAAATTGAATATGAGTTGTTGTTTACTTCTTCGCTTACTCTTGTTAAAATAATTTATAAAGAACTGTATATACGCTTAATCTTATTGTTACCGTCCTTACAATTTATGGGTATGCATTTGGTTTACATATTTTATGCCATTCCATGGAATAATACATATGCATACTGTGTTTATATCAATTGTTGTACTCAATATTAGCTTTGGTTCTAGTTCTATGTGGTTTTCTAATGTAATTTTCTATTATGGGCCATGTATATAATTATGTGGTAGTTCATTTTAGTTACTTATTTTGGTCACCGCCTATGGAAAATCAATTTGTCAATCTAGTTGTTCTTTGAAGCATTGTTTTTGGATGTTCGTTCTTAGAAATTTCCGCTAGTTGAATTTGATGGATCACTACTGAGTGTGTTCATTTAAATGTTTGTATTATATGCTTCCTTTTTCTGCACTCGAATTCGATACATACATTACCTTGTTGACATTGCCTATCTTATAGCAATAAATGGATAATTTTGTGAGAAATATGAGGCATCTCAAACTCCTTTAATTGTTTGATAACTAATGCTCCAAATTTTCTCTCCAACATCCAATTGTTTCTGTGTTATTCTGGAATATCCATTCGACATTGTTTTTCCCTTAATTCAGTTTAACTAAAAACCTCTGCATGGTTGAGTAGTGCACCCAAGATGATAGCTTTGCACTAGCTCTTACCCCAAATTATAATACAATTACTATTTATAAATAACATAAATTGATCTACAACTTCCAATCTAGATTAGCCACGCATGTAATACTATAGCACACACACCTGAACAGGTTTTCGTAGCCCCTCTTAGCTATAATAAAGTTTCAACCTTATGTTTTTCACCTTGAAATAATTCTCACATGGTTCACCCTTGAATCTATGTATCCATAAGAATTCCCTATTAATTTTGTTTTTGTTTTAATGCTCCTCCAGTGATTTCACCTTGGGAACATAGTAAGCCAATGCCCTAGTGCCACAACCATCTTGTTCACATGGGCATAGTTGGGTCTTAGGTTATGTTCAAAAGTGGAGATAATTTTGGGGTTGATCAACGATAGTGATAACCCTGCCCAAACCATAACATGCTTTTTTAGTGGACGATGGAAGCCTACGCCACATTTTCCACTATTCTGTGTGCTAGATGGCCTCTCAGTTTTGTGGAATCTGGTTTTGGTAGAGGTCACCCTTTTTATGGCTTGTATGGTATTCATGGGAGAAAATCAACCTAGATTCAACCCATTTCTCTTTTCCCTTTATGTTCAAGTACTATAATGTGATGTCGTGGCTACCTTCTATGCATTTTCTAGATTCGAGTGGAATTTTTATACATTCTACCTAATGTTTTCTTCTTTTGTAGGGCCCAATCATGGTGTTTTTTGCAAGCACATGCTTATATTTTACGACATAGTCTTCATAATATTGACCTTGTTCCATGAGGTTCTCACTTAAGGTAAATGGTTTCCATTTTATTTATCATTGTCAGCTAGTCTGCATTCTAAATTCATTATTAGATAACAGTATGGTATATCATGTCAGCAATTTCTCTCTCTTGGTTTGTAGGGTTTTCAAAGGAAGAACTAGAGATTAGTCTCCTCGATGGGTTTATTCGATAATTTCTATGCGTTCCTACTGAGATTTGGCATAAATTTGTGTTACCTCCCCCTACTATGCTTACCCTTTTTAGATTTGGATCATTTCCCCTATTTTAGAGTCTAACTATGCCTTTGCAATGCTCTTTTCCTTTCTTGCAAGTTTGTACGATAGTTCCAAGTTGTATACACTTGGATTCTTTCATTAGGCTCTACACAGGTATAACTTCAATTAATTATGATGTATTTCTTTTCTTGAATTTATACTACATGTTAAAACCTAATTGGTGTTAGGAATGTTTATTTGTCTAATGTGAATGTGTTTCTTCCCTTCATTTTGTAGTTAGTCACTCTCTTGAGCTATACAATGGCCTTTAGGATTTAGAAACCTCCTCCTTCTCTAATGTCCATCTCGACAATTTTGGTTTCAAGTTGGTAAAACTACCTATAGTGAGTTGCTATGCCTAGGCATCTCTAGCTATTTCTGGTGACATGATCATTGTATTTTGTTTTGGGTCTGGTTCCAATGAACCTAGTTTGTAATCCCTTTTGATGGGACACAAACTTAGCCTCACTTTTTAATGAACTTCATTTTCACTATATCTATCTATCTATCTATCTATATATATATTATATATGTATATATAATATATATATATATATATATATATAATAATATATATATATATTATATATTAATATATATAATATATATATATATACATATATACATATATATATTATATATATATTATATATATATATTATATATATATATTTTCTTAGGACATTTTGGGTCTTAGAATGTTTGCCAGGGGGTCTCCCGTATTCAAATTAACAATTATGTCTTGTCTGTTCTAGGCATCCAAATTTATTAATATGCTAGGTGTGTATGTTAAATGAAAAATTGAATATGCATTATTGTTTACTTCATCACTTACTCTTGTTAAAATTCTTTATAAAGAACTATATATACACTTAATCTTATTGTTAGCATGCTTATGATTTCTAGGTATGTGTTTGGTTTACTCTTTTATGCCATTCCATGGAATAATACATATGCATACCATGTTTATATCAACTTTTGTACCCAATATTAGCTTTGGTTTTGGTCTTGCGTGGTTTGCCAATGTAATTTTCTATTATGGGTCATCTATGTAATTATGTGCTAGTTCATTTTAATTACTTATTTTGGTCACCACCTATGGAAAATCAATTTTCTGATCTAGCTATTAGTTAAAGCACTATTTTTGGATGTTCATTCTTAGCAATTTCCCCTAGTTGAATTTGATGGATCATGACTAAGTGTGTTTTTTCGAATGTTTGTATTATATGTTTATTTTTTCTTCACTCAACTTCGATACATACAGTACCTTGTTGACATTGCCACTCTTATAGCAATTAATGGATATATTATATGAGGCATATGAAACTCCTTTAATTGTTTTATAAGTAATGCTCAAACTTTTCTCTCTAACATCCAATTGTTTTCGTGTTATTCTGGAATGTCCATTCGACATTGTTTTTACCTTAACCTAGTTTAATTAAAAACCTCTGCATGGATAAGTAGTGCACCCAACGTGCTAGCTTTGCACTAGCTCTTACCCAAAATTATAACAACCCTAATTACTATTTATAAATTACATAAATACATCTACAACTTTAAGTCTAGCTTAGCTACACCTGTAATACTATAGCACACGCACCTCAATAGGTTTTTATCTTAGTTTTCGAGGATAACTTCATAGTTCAACTAATTATCAGACACATATCCCTAGGGAGTACAAGTACATGGAAGTTTAGCCTGTTTATTCTAGACTCTTACCAGTGTCAATATAATCCTTTAGATATTAAGTAAACTATGGCCATACTTTTCTATGCAACAATAGTGATCACGAAATATATCCTTATGTAATTTTGTAACCTTAAGTACATCATTCACAAATTTTAATAGTTTTGAATACAAGAATCACATAGTTATAAATCTGTTCATATTTTATGAAGTTCATATGCCTTGAATTCCATTTCCCATTTGCAATGATAATAGAGTATCAAATTATACTTCCCAACATCATTTTCACCAGAAAACTTTATCGTAACTATAATACCAACTCTAGAGGACTAAAGTTATGGCAATAATAGTTCATATAAAAACTGAATCTAGATATACTTTCACGTATTACAAAATAAATGAAACAATAAACATTCTACCCAAATTTGTTGTGGAGAAACAAAACTAGGATTCAAGCACCTTCACCACCCAGTTGTAGAACTAGGTTCCTCTAGTTCACACCCAAGCTGAGATTTCCTACCAGGGTAACAACAACCTCATTGATGCCCTCCATGGGTAGTTTCTTGTTAGGATATTCCAACACATAAGAAATAGTTAAGTATAACTTGGTCTTGTGTGGAGTTAGGTAAAGTGTGTTTCTTTACTATGTACGTGTGTAACTTACAATCTGATGGTCATGATATGTTTTAGACATTAAGTGATCCGACGGTTCATTCTCTCCTCAGTATTGACGACACTTGATTCGTGGCTTAACACCGGATTGGTCCATGATCTCTATTTAAAGAGTATGGAGAGTCATTTGTAATGGGACCATTGATGAGAGAAGCTTATGTAAATTTTCTTTCTATTATTAATAAATTGTCTGAAGTGCTCATGTTGGCTAAAGCTGTGGACTATTTCCCTCTTTCAGGATTTTAACCATGTCAATAATACTAGTGTATTGACCTATGATAATATTTGTGAGCGGCATCCTTTGGTATTATATCTAAGGAACTTACTATGTAAATTCCTACATGGTATCAGAGCTATTTGAGGGCCGCATCCATTGGTGATCAAAATCTAAAGCCGGTACAAGTGCATGCGACTGTTGAGGTCAATGCTAGCATAGTCCTATTTCTGAAGCATTCTAATCATTATTTCTTTTATAATATTATTGATGTCCTCAATAGACTTATGTTGTGTTCTTAGAAATTTTTCCAAATTGGAAACAACAAGGTTTGTCCAGTTTGTAGCTAAGACATATTCTTTCGTTGAATCTTCTGTTTGAACTAGAGATAGTTTATAAATTTTTCCATCCTATTGTTTGATAAAAAAAAAATTCCATGGTGGAAAATCATTTTCTGTTTGATAGACTTGTCCATAAAAAAGTTCCCATTTGTGTTTTGGGGGGGAACCAAATCATGTTTATTTGAAGACTGCTGCAAATTTCTTTCACCAATTTTTCTCCTTTTACCCTTATGACTTACAGATTTTTGGGCATGCTTGGTTTATAGAACATTTTCTGTATTTTTGGAGAAAAGTCAAGACTTACTAAAGGAGATGGAATTATCATAACAATAGATTCCATCTTTCCTTTAATGAAATTATCAACATGAAGAATCCTTTTTTGTTTTGTCTGATTTGTGAACTGTTTTCTTAAGGATTCTTCTCTCTAATTCGAGGAAGGGTAATACCATTCATAAAAATAAATCCACTGGTTATTAGATTTCATCCAATTTCTCCATTCCTCATTTTTTTTTGTATTGAAGCTTTTATTTTCGGCTTTGGGAATGAGCTTTAGTTTTTCAAAATATGTGTTTTCTGACTTGTGTGTGAAAATGTCCCAATTGAACATTTTCTTCTTCCACATATCATCTGGATCATACGAACTAATTCCTTTAAAGATAGTCAATAATGCAATGATCTCATTATCTGAAGGAATTTCCACACTACTTGGAATTTTATTCATAGGATTTTTCTTGTATGATGGGAGTTTAGATCCATCATTAAATCCCAGGCCTTTATGAGTATTCTGCTATACTAGCTGTATGATTATCTCTTCATGAATATTCAAGAGACGAGTTTTGGTATAGTCCTCTTCAGATTTACTTTTATCTTTTATAAAAGTAATCATGTTTATCCTATTATTGTCTTCTGGATTATCTCCATGTAGGGTAGGTGGCTATGAATAAAATTGACAGTATGTTTTGGAACAGTGAGGATGGTCACAAACATCAGCTAAAACGTTGCTAGATGAGGCGACATGATTCATAACCAGAGTTTTGATTGATTATAAGAATGCAGGGTCTAATGAGTAAATGGGAGGTGGAGTATGTATAGAGTTGGAAATGGATATAGATGGTCCACCACGCTCAGCTCGTGACTCTGGGAAGATGGTAAAAACATTTCCATCTTTAGAAGTAAAAGTTGTGGAGGAATTTACAGGTGATGGTATGGTAGGTTTTCTAATAGATTCCCATTTTGTAACCCATTCTGTAGGGGGTTTTAAGGCGGCTCTGGGAATCATCTGTGGTGCTATGAGATTTATTCCATAATCATGAGTGATTAATGTCGTGAATTATGACTATGAGGAAATAGATTTAACTACTGAAGGAGTAGTTTTTTTCTAAAATTTTACCACAAAGGACCACCAAATGGCAGTATTTTTGCTATAAACTTCAAAGTAATCATATCCATGTGTCTGTAATCTGAGCATAAGAGAATTGATTGCATTGGGATCTGACAAGGATATGGAAAAGTTAGGGACAAATGACCATGATGTAGGGTGATAGGCAAGAGTACCTTGGCAACCACCGATGAGAGTTTCTGGAAAAGCTCTCCATCGTCGATCAAATATACAGGAAAAGTAGGCCCCATCTTGTCCTTTCCTATGTATAGGTTGAATTCCCACTTAGACATGTCTAAAGTGGGTAAAATTATAACCTGCTTTCCAGGCAACGTCAAATTCAGCTTGGTTGATAATGTTTAAAGAATAAAGGATATTATTGTTAGAGGTAGTTTGCAGGCCTTCCTCTTTCACCTCATATCTCCAAAACTGGATAGTGTCAAGTAGTCCTAAATTGTTATAAGCATTTTTCGGATCTATCCAGAATGAACAAGTTTAGAAAATAAATTAACAGACTTTTCTTGTATAACAGATGCATGTGTAACAAAATTTTGTCTTTCAATATCTACATCTTCGTGTTCCTTCAAAAGTTCTCGTCATGAATTTGGTGACTACATATCAACGACATACATGTTCTCAATTCGATAGAGCCTTTTATTTACTGGCTCAAGTTTCAATGAATTATGATCCTAACAACTTTGCAGAAGCTTCAGGCCATCCATATTTGGACGAAGCTACGAATGAAGAATATCATTCGTTATTGGAAAATGATACATGGGATCTTGTTCCTCTTCCAAAGGGTAAAAAACTTGTCAAATGCAAATGGGTTTATAGAACCGAGTTTGGACAAGATGGAAAGTTGATCAAGATAAAGCTTGTCTTGTTGCTAAGGGTTTTCCACAAGTTGAAGGAACTGACTATACCGAAACCTTCTCCCATGTTGCCAAAATGAACTCTATCTTCCTTGTTCTTTCGCTTTCTACCTCATTCAAATGGAAGTCCATCAAATGGATGTTAAATCTACCTTCTTGCATGGGGAATTGCATGAAAAAATATATATGGAATAACCTTGTGGCTTTATACAAATAGACTCCATCCTTGTATGTCAGCTTAAGAAATCCATTTATGGTCTCAACCAAGCCCCTCGAGATTGGTATGCCAAAATGGATAGCTTTCTTTTAGATACTGGTTTTTCAAGGTGTCATTCTGACAATACTATCTACACGAGGAAAGTGGGTAAGTCTGTTATCATTCTTGTTCTTCATGTTGATAATCTTATCCTTACTGATAGTGATCTTAGTCTTATAAATCATGTGAAGTCCAACCTTAAAAAGTATTTTGAAATGATAGACTTAGGACACTAGCATTATTTTCTTCATCTTCAAGTCTTGCAATCCAAGGAAGGTATTTCCCTTTCCCAATCCAAGTATATATGTCATCTTCTATGCCACTTTCACATCGAAGACTATAAGCTAGCCTCTTCTCCCTTTTAGTTTGGAGTGAAACTTACAATCACTTGTAATTCCCCTGAAGTTGATGCTACCTTATACCATCAACTTGTAGGAAAAATTTTGTATCTTACCCATACCCGTCCCAACCTTTCCGTTGTTGTTGGCCTTATTGATTGGTTTATGTAAAACTCACATGAAAGTAATTGGAAAGAAGCTAA
This sequence comes from Pinus taeda, assembly GCA_000404065.3. Lineage (NCBI taxonomy): Eukaryota > Viridiplantae > Streptophyta > Pinopsida > Pinales > Pinaceae > Pinus > Pinus taeda. The sequence continues at coordinate 35,711 of APFE030267518.1, read as the reverse complement.
AAGAATACTATGTTATGTTCGAGGTACAATTCAGTTTGGGATTCATTACAGTGCAGAAGCATCTCCTCTATTAGTTGGATTCACTGATTCCAATTGGGCTGGTGACCTTGATGATTGGAAGTCTACCACAGGTTATGTGTTCGCTCTTGGTTTTGGACCTATTGCATGGGCTTGTAAGAAACAAAGTGCCATTTCTCTTTCTTCAACAGAAGTACAGTATTGTGGCACCATAGAAGGTAGTAAGGTAGTCCTGTGGCTTCGTCAGATCCTGTCAGAGTTTGTCTTTCAGCAGTAGCATCCGACTACACTTTTGCGTGATAATCAAAGTGCCATTAAACTATGAAAATATCCATTCCAATATCAGCGCAACAAAAACATTGGACTACACATGCACTTCATCAAAAATCTCATTCATGACTATGTTCTTGAAGTGAAATATTGTTCAACCGATGATCAAGTTGTATACATCTTTACAAAGGCTCTCACATAGGTGAATTTTACTAAACTTCAATTTATGGTTGGAGTTTAGGAAGTTGTCACTAAGGGGGGATAGTCTCTAATGCCTCATTGCTTCTCCTATTGTGTCATACTTGTACATCCTTCAATCCTATCCCAAGTTGTTCTTAAGGGGGGATGAGAGGATATTCCAACACATAGGAAATATTTAAGTATAACTTGGTCTAGTCTAAAGTTATGTAAAGTGTGTTTCTTTACTATGTAGTTTTGAAATATGATGGTCACAATATGTTCTATACATTAAGTGATCTGATGATTCATTCTCTCCTTGGTATTACTGACACTTGATCTGTGGCTTAACACCTGATTGGTCCATGATATCTATTGAAAGAGTATGGAGGGTCATTTGTAAGCAAACCGTTCATGAGAGAAGCTCATGTCAAATGTCAAGCTGTGGACTGTTTCAATCTTTGTGGTGTATTGATCTATGATTTGATTGTGGGCAGTGTCCATTAGTGTTCTATCTGAGGAACTTACCCTGCAAATTCCTTCATTTCTTTTTTTTGGTGTCCCACTTTTGTGAGCATTATTGTCCACTTACCTAGGATTTTACCTTAACAACCTCTCTTTTTCTCTTGTGGTTCTTTAAGTGCTACCAACTTATAATCTTTCCTCAGATAAGTATTTCTAAGGAATTTTTCTCTTTCATCCCTTAGTCTTATCTATATTTTTTCTAGAACCGTTATCTTGAAGGATTTATCCAATATCATTAACAATGAGATCTTCCAGATTTTCCTCTTTGGAAACCATTTGCATTCTCCAGTGTCTCCTCCCAGTGCCTAAGTTTCATCCATTTTATTAATAAAGAAAATACTTATTTAAGACAATTTTTTTTCGAAAGTATCTTCATGGCTTTTCTGTCATTCCTGTACACATAAATATTTAACAAAAAGAAAACAACACTATATAGTAGAGGGATATTATACCTATGAATACTTAAAGGCATATGATACTTGGACCATACAAAATTTCATTCCAACAAAATATGGGCTAAATCCTTTACAACAGAAACTGAGAAAGATACATCCAACAATTGAGCCTCTCATATAGAAATAAATAAAGACGTTTTTGGATGAAAGGATTATTTTCACAGTTAGGAATTCAATGTGGGTCTCAAATCTCATTCTTGTAAGAAATAAATCTAGAGATATTTATTTATGTGTTGATTTCTAAAATCTCAATCAAACTTTAGATAAACATAAATGCCCATTTTCCTCAATGGATAAAATCCTTCAGATGGTTTTAGGCTCTGAGATGTTCTCTTTACATGATGGATTTTTTGGTTATAACTAGGTTCTAGTAGCTAAGCCAAAAAAATTGAATACAACTTTCAAAACCAAATGGGGAACATTTAAATTTAGATGCATGCCCTTTGGACTTATTAATGCCAAGGCTAATTTTCAAAGAGTAATGGAAATTGTGTTTAGGGGGTTGATTTGTCAAAGTATGGTGGTACATCTTGATAATGTGTTAGTATTTCAAAGAAAAGATTAGATCTTTATGAAAAAAAAATTCAGCGTAAATCACATGATAATTTTCATAAACTTAATATAGATCACAAAAGCCTAAATTCAACAAAAGATTAGGTCATTTGCATCATCTAAAGTACATATTTTAATACTACAAAAAATACGTCATATCGCCCAACTCGAAGAAGATCATTTTCATCATTTTCGAAGAGAATATGTTAGGATAGATCATAGAAAAATGGTATTATTGTTGGCCTTGAATGCATCAAGACATAACCCGGTCCCATATCCAAATGGTAAGAAATCTATGCAATCATTCTTGGGAAAAATCAATTTTGTTTAGAAATTCATTTCATATTATGCACAAATAATTAAGCCATTGTAGGTTATGATAATAATGGATGTAGTGTATAAATGGAACCAAAAGGATAAGGAATCTTTCATGCAAATAAAATAAGATATAGTAGAGGCTCCCACTCTTTACAACCCTGATACCAATAAATATTTCATGTTAGATACTTTTGTGTCATATTTTTCATTAGCAACCATTTTGACTCAGAAAGATGGCCTAGGAAATCAATGGCCAATTTCCTTTAAGACTATGGGCATGCAAGGATCAATTTTTGGTTATATATAAAATCAACCTTATGCTATTTACAAGGTTTTCAAACACTTTAGGCATTATTTGCTTAAAAAACATATCATAGTGTCTATTCCTCACCATATATTTAGGTACCTATTTGTGCAACAAGAGCTTGGAGAATGTAGATCCCATTGGATGACTTGTTTACAAGAATATGTTCTTGATTTCAAGTTGGATTACAAAGTCAAATGTGATGGATGATGTAAGCTTGTTTCCAAAGCCACTAATCCAAATGAGTAAGAAATATTAGGATGGGAACAAGAGATTGAGATGTATAACAATGATTTTACACCCACACTTATTTCATCATCATCTTGGTATGGGGAATTGTGGAAATATCTGGAACAAGATACTTTACCTTCTAATTTAATGGCAAAGTGGAAAAAGGCCATCAAGTTAAAATCCTCTTCTTATAATGTTTTCCATGGAAATATATATTGGAAATACCATAATGGAAATTTTTGAAATGTCTAGAACCTTCTAACGTTGAGAAGGTATTAAAGGAAGGGAATGATGGACTGACAGGAGAACACTAAGTTGATAATACAATAGTACACAATATCATGAGGGTAGGTTATTATTGGCATACATTATTTAAAGACTCTCATGCATACACATGACAATGTTCCATTTTTCAGATGTGTTCTAGAAGAGAGGTACAATTAGGTGATCCACTCAAAACCATTGCAATAGAAGAGCCTTTTCAACAATGGGGCCTAGATATAATTGGGGGAATCAATTTGCATTCATCAAAGTATCACAACTATATTCTCAAAATCATGGATTATGTTACATGACATGTAGAATTTATGCCACTCAGTTAAGTGAATTATTAGGAGGTGATTTAATTTCTTAATTAGAACATCATTACCAGGTTTGGTGTCCCAGCCTCACTTATTTTTGATAGTGCAACTTATTTTTCATCATTTGATAATGAAACTTATTTTTCATCATTGAGGTTGTATGATTTTTCTTTGGAGAATGGAATTGTGTTTAAAATTTTTTCCTACTTACTCGCCCCAAGATAATGGACTAGCCAAATCCACCAATAAGGACCTAATTCATTCATCAATAAAACCATGCACACTTACTAGATAAGTTTTCACAATGCTATTTGGACTGATTAGGTTACTCCTAATCCTTCTCTTAGTACTTCTCCTTACCTCCTCATGTTCAGAAAAGAAGCAATCATATCGTATGACATGTAACTCCTTGATTTACAATTGTCCCTGGAAACTCATGGTTGGTTGTGCCCAATTATGAAAACTATGATTGACACTGTTAAAACTTGAGTAAGAAAGGTGAAAAACCTAGGAAAATTCTTCCTCACACTAGAATTGGATAAAGAGATGGTTCAATAAGAAATATGCAGGTAATAGGGAATTTAGTGTGGGAGACCTTTTTTTGAAATGGGAGAAATCCCATGAATAAAATTAAAAGTAAACCAAGTTTCAATCCCTATGGATTGGTCCGTATCAAGTCAAAGAAAATCGTGGCCAAAATAGTTATAGTCTCCAAACCCTATATCGGAAGACCAATTCCATTCCCATAAATGGACAAGGCTTAAAGTTATGTTTCAGTTAGCATCTCTCGTAGCTTCTCTCTTCTTTGTACTTATTACTTTCATGGAATTTCATTTTATGCCTTTATTTTCAAGTCATGTTTTTAGTTCACATTCATTTCCTCGTGCATTTTCTTTTCAGTCTTAACGAAAAGTTTTATGTACATAAATAAAAGCTTTGTATATAAATAAAGTTCTCTATGGCATTGCTAATAAGTTGAATTCTTCACAGAGAGTGTCCTAATGGTTTAATCATTGGCTAGCTTTATATCTCTTTCAATTGTTTAGTCTCGAACGTCTTTATAGGTCAATGATATCCACAAGGAAAATACAAATTATATTTAATGTTGAACTATAATAAGTTGAAAAACCACACATCTTTCGTGTAGTATTTATCGGATTATCCACAGTATCATATTCATCATGTTGACGTTTCGAACCCCAAAGGGGATCCATCATCAGGACCAAAAAATGGTAGATATTGTTCCTTGAGAGAACAATATCTACCATTTTTTGGTCCTGATGATGGATTCCCTTTGGGGTTTGAAACGTCGACATGATGAATATGATATTGTGGATAGTCGAATAAATACTACACAAAATAACAACCACAGGAGCTTAAAGTCTTACAAAACCCCACATCCTTAATAGTATTTATATTACTTGAATTGAATTGTAAAACTAAAATTTGTGTTCTAATTGGGTTGACTTGGTAGTTATAGAAGGGAAAGGGAGAAAATCGATAGGGAGAAAACTCTTTTCGGGAAATATTAGAGTTGAGTGATTTAATTGTGAGTTAAATCCCTATCATTAATTGTTAGTCTAGGGTTCGTAGAATTGATGAGGTATACCTGTAATATATGTAATATATGGGTGTTTATCATAATAGATTAATATAATGAAATTAAAACTAATTACAAAGAAAAATAAATCAATCTAATCCAAACCAAACCAAGCATAAATAAACTAAAATCGCACTTGCATAAAGGAGATCACACTTGCTGAAAGGAAAAGCACACTTCCATAAAATGAAAACACACTTACTAAAAATAAATGAAATAAAACAACTACACTATGTGACCAATATGTACAAAGGTGTGCAAAGTGTCACTAATGGGGGCCCTCCATTCCTCGACAATCACACTAGAAAAACACATCTTGGATATCAATGTAGCAGTATGAATTTCATAAAATGAGATACAAGATATTACAAGAATTTATATCCTCACTTTACAATTCACATCTTGGATGGAACATGGAACCTCCAACTAACAAATCTAACACCTAACAACTAACAACATCACTAACTAGTTAACAACTTTTTACAACCCTTTGTATGAAGGGTGCACTCATATTTATACAAAAATTGAGGATAACTATTCAATAAATATAGATCCTTATATCTCTTCTAAATCCAAAGTTATCTCTTGTGGTTACAACCAATCTCCTAAAAATGTAATATGCAAATACTCTCAAAATTTTCTCATCCATGGTTCTTCTCCTTTGAATGCGCATAGTTAAAGATCCATGTCTTCTACAATTATTCCCCAAATCTTCATGAGTTGGAATTTGAAACTCAAATTTGTGGTTGGGTGGCCAAGTAGGACCCTTCTAGATTCTCCAAGTAGGACTATAGTATCACAAAACTCATAACACTTTTACATATATATGAAAACATTTTAATTTTCTAATATATGATCACAAATTCTCTTAAAATACATAAAATTAATGACTTGGAAAATAATAATGATAAACCCATGTGATTATAAAAATGGTTACTTAATGTAGGATTATGGAGTTATAGAGTTACATAATGAGGGTAAAATGATGGAAATGAAGGTGAAAGTGGATGACATTTTGGAGACTCAACACTTAGTCTCTGAAAGCAATGAAAAACTTCTCCCACCATAAAATAAGTTGGGATCCCTCATCCACCCTAGCATAATTAATGCCTAATAAATGATGCTAATTTGCATGTAGCAAAAAATTAATTAGATAAAGAGTAAGGAATGAGAAATGCTTGTTGGGAAGAGGTGCAGCATAGGCAACTTTGCTAGGGTACTCAACACATGCATTGGCAGCGAAGCAATGCTTTTGATTTCTTGAGTGACTCCATCAGGGTATTGAACAAGCTTGCCGACAGAAGAGAAAAACTATAAAACCACTTTAATTCTGAACATATTCAGCTCACATATCCACTATTATAATCCCTTATTGAAGTTATTATTGTCATCTCCTAACTTGTGAAGATTTTTTGGAATAAGCCAATAAAAGTGATAGAGAGACTACACCCATAACTAGGGTTGCACAATGAAACTAGTGGAATCGATCAGTCTGATACAACACTTCCTATGGGTTAGAATTCATCTTAGATTACATGTTGAACAAATATTTTGATGTCCTACCATTAAATTGCCAGTTGTTGTAGTCATTTTACCCACTTTACCCAACTCCTTTTAACAATTTTCCTATGATTTCTTAGGATTTGACTCATTTTTTGACCTATCTATGGTTCCATTTCATCCTAAGCATGTTATATTTAAATATTTAAAACTTGTATCTTTTTTCCCTTATCGCAAGTTGAAACCATAACTTGCAGAACGAGGTTCCCTAACCTCTAAAAGTGTGATTTGTAGCTTACCTTAAGAAACTCATCCTCTTAAGTCGGAAACCAAATTCATAACTCTTAGCCATTTGGGGTTGTGAAATAAAAGTGTGATCTGTGACCTAGATTACCTCTAGCTTGTGCGACAAATATAGGTCAAAATACCAAGTTGCGACCTCTTTAGACATGCCATCTCCTATATATCAAAAGTCTTCCCTTCTTGCACTTCATTTTGACTTTAGCACTGGATGAGCAAACATCTCCTCCAAATGAAGTTGGTGATTGTGATTATATGGTAAACACATATCCCTTGTAATTACTACCTTTTATTTCACTTCCCAAGTGTTAAATTAATTCATTTCCCACAACCTTGTGTATTTATAACTCCTAATGTCCACCTTTCTCCCTATTATCTCCACATATAACCATCAAACATTTTCCTTCAACATCTCTATTGACTAGATGAATTATGCTTTCAAATAGGCATTGATTCTCCTCTCAATTTAAAGACTCAACACTCATAACCTTGAACCATAGCCCATCATTCTACTACTAAGGGTTTCTACCCTTGTTCTACATGTTATTCCACACTTGAATTTAATTCAAATTCCTTGCAAAGGCTATATCAAATTACCCAAATCAAGTACATTCATTGAATTTCCCCAATTTAATTGTATGCATCCATTAATTGGTGAAATTGTATGGTTTGTGGCTTGAGATTATATGAATTTATTTAGGGGAATCAATTTTTTTAACGATTGTAGAGTCATTCCACTCCTTTTCAATAATGTTTTCAAACCGGCACACTCTCCTTGCAATCCGTTAATAACAAAATCCCCCTTCAACCAATAAAAAATTAACACTCTCCATGGTATCCAGATCCATTGTGATCAAGAAATGTGACTAGCACGGTGTTCCCCTTTTGGAAATTCATGTCACATTCTTAAGTTATAGTGTCACTAGATATTGAATGTGCAACTAGTATAGGAAACATCCACCCTTGAAGTCAGAAATTGCACTCATACTCTACATTTAAAATAAATCCAAAAGGTGTGACTTACACAAAAGCCTCCAACTGTGATTATTAGTAGGTTGCACTTCCAACATGTACTGAGGTTGAATCTTGAAAATGTGACTAACCATGGTCTTAAACCCCTTGAAGTTACAAGGCACAATTCTAGTTAATAGTGACACTATGTTTACAAAATGTGACCTGCACTATGAAAAAGATATGTGACTAGACTAATCGCACCCTTCCCTAGGCCAAAAATTGTAGTTATAGTCCTCAGTGGCACTGTAACTAAAAATTGCAGCTTGCCCTATATTTTTGAATTATGGCCTATAGAGAGACTTCATGCCTAACAAACATGATCAACCTAACCCTACCATCCCTAAGCATGACCTTAACCATGACTTTTTTATTTGTAGATAGTAAAAATTGTTCCCATAATCTAACATATTGTTTCAATGAATAATATCTTCGAGATGTCACGTACCATTAATATATATTGCCTCGTCATATCTTCTTCTTCTAGAAATATGGTTTCGGCCTTCATAAGGGGGGTTGGAAGAAGCTTTGGCAGGGTAGAAGGAAACATAATGGGAGTAGTGAACATCTCTTGTAAGTTTCTTGTATATAGTGATACTACTTGTTATATTTATAAGGAAACGAAGCTTATGTTGGGTGACATATATACAACTCTTTATTGGAAATACATCCCACAAGATGAAGAATTTCAGCTATACATCAATATAAATAAGTCTTGGCTACACAATATTGTGCACACCCACTAGTATTTCCATGTGCAAAGACTATAGAGTGGACTTCTCAGCACATAGATGAGGAGAAATGTGTAGTCAAATGTTCTAAAGCAGAATGTGTGGCATCATTTACAACAACAAGTATTGCAAAATTATTATAAGTTCCTCAAACATCAAGAGACATTTATAAGTAGGTGGTTTTCTAGCTTCGATGGTACAACCAAGGATGTATTTAAGTCTTGGTGGAAAGAGAAAAATAACTTTAGGCATAGAGAAAATGGGATATAAAAGACTAAATTTCTCATGAAATTTTATCAAGTTTTGTTTGCTATGATGTGTGGACTCTATGTCAAACCAAATATAAAAATCTTTCAGGAAACATGGGTCCCCTTGATGCATATATGTGCCACTAAAGGGGGAAATCTTTAACTAGGCAAGGATGTTGGCATCTTCCATTAAGTCTACTATCCATACAGTAAAGAATCTGATCGAGGGAGAGAAAACATAATTTTATATGAAATCTTACATATTGGTTGAAATTTGTGTAAAGTGTGACTTTGAAGGGCTTGGCTTGAAATGGACTCCTGAAGAGGAATTATCTTTGCATATCTATTAAAAGGATTGTGGAACATGAGGTATATAGGTATGTATGAAAATATTGTAGAATACTCCATCTCTCCCTTATATTACAATTGTTTTGGGACAAAACATCCATGCATGTCTGAAAGAGACTCTCTACATTTTATTCTAGGCTAGTTTCCTCATGTGGGTGTTACTTATATCAATGTTTTTGGTGCTTACAATCTTCCTCATGCTCTTCCTACATTCGTTATAGAAAAAAAGTGTTGTAGGTGGTGGCTTACCAACTCACCGCATGTTAGTCCAAGACTTTTGTTAAAGCCAATAAAGCTCCATGGCCCATATTCCCACTAAACATCAGAGCTTATTCTATTAAAAGTGCTAACGAAGTGGAAGAAAAAGTTGAAGAGTTACAACATTTCCAATTTGGTGAGTTAAATTTCCATATATATGACCCAAGGTTTATTTTCATGGCGCATTTCAAAGCAGTTAGATTTGATTCGGAATGTGCCCCAGTCATTGAAGCATAAGAGGATAAAGTTTAAAAATTTTATAATTCTTCCAAAACAGTGAATTTAGTTCTGCAAATTGAAGAGGAAGAGAAATCAGAGCATGACACCAGACAAGGCATGATCCCATAAGTAAGAGAATCTGTTCTCAAGAGGAAGCAAGTAGGATAAACTAGTAAGGCAAAAGAAAATAAGCAAAAAGCTGATAAGGAAGAAGCACAAAAGAAGAATGAAGAAGAAGAAGAGGCTCAGAAGAAGAAAAAGGAGACAATCATGAGAAAGAACCAAGACGAGTAAGAGATGAGAAATAAATAAGGAGAAGAGAAAATGAAAAAGCGAGAGGAATAAAGGAGAATAAAATATCCCATAAAAATAAAGAACACAGAAGCAATAAAAAGGAGGAAGAAGAAGTAGCAAAGAAATGGAAGGAGAGGAACAACTAAAAAAGAAAGATAACAAAGAACAATAGAGGAAATAAGAAGAAGAAAGAAAAATAAAGGAGGAGGAAGAAACCAAGGTGCAAGAACAAGCCATAGTCAAACAACTTGAGCAACGATTAATGAATAAGGAGCATGAAGATAAGTTATCATAATATTTCAGGTTAAAAGGTCGAGAAACATAGTTGGAGCCACCCACATTAAATGTCCCACTTCCTACTTCCATCACTGGGGGAAATTTATTATCACAAGAACTAGGCATCACAATAGAAGAGGAAGAGTAGGTATTCGATCTCTCAAGGCTTACCTTTGAGCAAGTCAAGTGCAAGATCATTCAGGAAAAGTGTAGATTCTTGTCCAAGAGTCTAGTGAATCACATATTAGTCATCATAGAAAGGGATATAATAATGTATACTATAATGAAGCATGGAGTGATAGCTTCTGCCAGGAACACTTTTGGAGTTGCCACAAAAATAAATATATACCAATTAACAAAAGAGGTCGAATAATTGAAAGCCAAGTTAATGGTTTCTGAGGAGAAGATTCTACATCTACAAGATTGGAACCAAGCTTTGCTCATCTCACACTCCTAAAGTGAGGACCCGTAGACATCCATTTTGGAAGAGGTTAAGATCCAAGGAAAAGAAATGGATCTAGTTTATAATGATATGTTGACCCTACATCTAGTTATAGCTCCATTCTATAACATGAAAAGTGAGTCAAAAAATAGAGGAATGTTAATCAAACTAGCCACCTCAATAATTGACCTCATATAGGAATGAGTCATCAAGTGTACTAATGCAATTGAAGAGCTTCCAAGGAAAAAATGGATAACAACCAAGGAGGATAAAGCTGAAGTTAGGATCAATATTCAATCACATGAGAACTTGAGCAGAGACTTGGCAAGGTGTTGGCCTCATATAATAGCTTATATAACAGGCTGGAATCTCTTGTCAAGGTATGAAATATACCTTCCATTTTTACAATAGGTGAAACAAGATCTAAATAATAATTAAAGCAAGAGATTCAATCATTTCTAGATCACATAAAATAAGCTATTGTAACAGACAATTACGAAGCTACAAAATAATTGATTGTGCAATATATCGTTGAGACTGTGACGTTGCACATAAAGCTCATGATACTATTGAACTATGTACAAACTAAAAATCCAACCTTGATAACCAATTCATTAGAATGTCTCACAAGGCATGGAGATTCACTACAACACAAGATCCTGACAATCGCACATCAATACAAAATTTGGCCAACATACTTTGTTCGAGATCTATATATAGAGACTTTGGAACTTTCCATCAACAAGCTAGATGGTTGTGAATATTTTTGTTCTTTAATTTTGATGTAATTTCTATTTTATTAAAGGAAAATTAAGATTTAGAGTAGAAAGTCATATGGAATGTGAAAAGTGATTTGGAATTTGAAGAGTCATGAGGGTAGGTTAAAGGTCATTGTAGGTGAAAAGTCATGCTACCCTCTATAAATAAACCCTCATGGGAAGATCCAAAGGACATTAAGTTTTACATTTGATTTGTGGATATTGTTTGAGATATTATATATATTTGAGGATTCAAGTGGTAGTTCTGCATTTCCACTAATGAATTTCATCGTAATTTCATGTGATTATGTTATGGATTTTCAACATTGTTTTAGAAGCTCTTTGAGCCTAGGCACATAATACCCTACATGTGTTGTTTAATACTACGAGACCCTTCTTGCAGTGATTTGATGGTATCATACACGGGATTATGCCTTTAATGATTTCATTTTTATTTATAATTTGGTACTAGTTCATAGTCTATGAATGAATCTTTCCCTTTATACACGTTTTTTATTTGAATTATTGCTAACTTAAGCTTTTTTTAAGGTTCATGTCATGTTATTTAGTTGTTGTTATGTTTACAACATCTGATATGTTAAACTTACATAAAAATTATTAACTTGTGTTTGTCAAAATCTTGATTTGTTCTCTAATGCTTGTTGTTCATCCATCCAAAATGGATCTCCAAGAAACATGTTCATAACTAGGCCCACATACTGGATGGGAATCCTATCCCAAATGGTGTAAATTATAATAACGATTTTGCACTCAGGAGATCCCTTAACTATTGGTGGAAAAATTTGTCCCTTCAATAGGGCATGTCGACCCAAATAATATAACTTTGTAGGACCAAGTAACAAATCCAATTATACATAATAAAAAAATAAGTTTCATGAGTTGATCAGGTTGAATGAATTAGAGTTTACCATACCTTACTACATGGGAATGTGGTGTTTGGCGTAGGGTGTATTCCTGTTTTAGTATCTATTGAGGCTTTCAATTCTATGGTGGGTTTGTTGATGATTCTAAATTTTGTTTCTTTTGGTACTCTGATTTTCTATCTCTAGCCCACACATATATAATTGGTTTCCACCTAAGAAAGTGTGTTCCAAACTGTATTTATAAAAAATAAAGGTGCCACTATGTAAGAATGAATGGTTTGTCTTACTTGTTGGGTTGGGATAACCCTTGTTTCTAGCTTCACCATTAGAATGATGCCTTATAGAAATTCCAATTTTTGGTGAACGATCAAGTGAAGTAGTAGTTGATTGTCATTCATTAGTTAGTCCTTGAATATCATTTTTATCGTAAATGAAGTAGTTATGTAGAAATTTTAGGATGATGGACCTTTTTCTTAAACAATTCATTATAGGCCAAAAGTGTGAATAACTCGTGGATATGAAACCAGTTCCTCATTAACATAAATAGTTATGACCCTTAAAGGTAGTATTATGATCCACATGAAGGCCAACATGAAATCCATTAGAAACTTGATCAAGATGGCTTCAATTCCTTACATTGAATATTAATTAATTGTAGGTAAAATTAAATAGATGCATAACACTTTTAACATGTTTTTCTACTATAACTTACAAAAATTATTACCAAGTCAATTTTTCATTTATATGCCTCATGCAACTTCAGTTCAAATTTGGCATAGTTTTGAGAGTTGATGACAACTTTACTTCTTGCAACGATAAGGAAAAAAGGTATGTTCATTTTTAAATAAATTTCTCTAATTCTTTTGAAATAATTATAAAATGATGGGGCTCTTGTTTCCTCTCTTTATTTTGCAAGATTGAAAACATCTAAGAAATGCAATTATTGATAGATTCTACCAAACAATAAGTCATTAGAGAAATCGTATTGAGTAAAAGCTCCCATTTGTTACAATTTTTTTGTGGGTTGTGTAACTATTATTAGCTCATCATTCAAAGACATTTCACTCCGATGGTAAATATTCAAATGTACATAGATTTTGTTAATTCATTATTAGAATAGCTTTTCATGGATAATAAATATTCAAATGTTCATATATCAATGAAAAACAAATTATGAATATGTTATTCCATGTATTCTAAATATCAATTCCAATATTCTAATTTCCTGGTATATTAGTGAAATGACTTACAACTTCTAACCAATTTTTTGGAGATTTGAATAGAAAACTCTTCATATAACAGAAGAAATTCTTGTGATCAATGAGAACTTGACCTAAACTAAGTGTAAGAATATAAAGTGGAACTCCATTAGCCCAAGTTGAGTGGAAACATGGAAAGTTGAACTACACCATTGAGGTGGAATAAGTGAGTTACTACTAGAGATAAAGTAAAGATAAAAGAACAGAGAATTTGATGGGACTTGAAGCAGTTCAAAGTCATGAAGTGATAATAAACCACTTTCATTCAAGGGCCAACACATCAGGCTAGGAAACGTGTTTGCACATAGGTAAGACATGTCCTTATAAGAGAGGGTAGTGTGTAAATAACTTTGACTTTGCAATTATATATAAAATGTGTGTTAACATAAAATGCTAATGAACTAATGCAAGGTTAGAGATAGCATTAGTTAAGTCATGTGCAATGCAATATAAATATGTGACCTATGTTTCCTAAGTTTCTGAATTAAATTTTGTCCCTTGCAACCGATCAGAGGCAAAATAAGATGTGAAAATTTATGATAGACTAAAAAAATTTGCTACAAATATTTAGTATGCCTTGGGAACATTGTTCAATACAAATCAAGGTAAATATTTAAGTTAATTTTTTTTTTTTTCATGCAAGGATTGAAATAAAATAGAAAATAGTTGACTATATTCCTTATTTCCTTTAGGCATGGACTAATAAGGTTTCAAATATCATGATTTCTACACATAATTCAAAAAATCTAATCCCTACTAACAATGACCTATCTTCTCAGAGTTGAAATATTAGGAAACGTATTTTTAACTCATGATTTTTACACTAAACTAAAAAGATTCAATCCCTACTAACAATAACCTAACTTTTGAGATGTTAAATCCTAACAAAAGTCTAAATTTTATGCAACATTATGTCCTTCCCATTGTTCAAGAGCTAGAGTGTCCACGCAAATTTTATATTTTAACTTATTAACAAACATGTATTTTAAATAACATATGAGGGAATTCAAAGGTGTGTGAATCCCTACCAATATTCAAAAGGGTATCATATGGTGGAAATCATTTTTCCTGGTTAAGAAATGCATCAATGTATAATATCACCTCATACTTATGGTGATCATTTTAGTGGTTGATACACAATTTTTGGAGCATCTCACCTTCTCTTTTTGCTCGTAATGAAGAGGAATTAAGAATATGATATAGATCTTATAGTTAACTCAACACTGATTCCTTACAATATTGTATTGCATCATGTTACCTTCAGCCTATTTTAAATGTATATTAGTGCAACTTTTCCACATTATATTATGTGTGTTTCAACTTGTTCTCTATATTGGGAAAATGTCAATATTCGAAGAAAAAAAACATTTTAAAATGTCAAGCATTATATAATGATATATTGTAAATATATTATCATGCATAAATTGGGAAAAAATACACTTTTTCACCACCCCATAATTTCAATAGTAAATTCCTACAAGAAATGGATGTTAATGAGGTTAGGAGGTGTTATAAGCATATACGAAGGAATAAATGGGATGTGTTCTAGGATGTGTAGTGAACTTGTCAAATTGATATTTCACACTAGAGAGAACCTTAATTAAGAACATAAGGTGGAAATTTAGTTTGAAATGGTAACCATGGGATCGTAAAATCATTACTTCACATGGTACTCATGAACTCGGTTCTACGACATCCTCTTGGTAATGATGCCTACCACACATCCTAGAGATTGAATTTCCTCCATTTTAAGTCACTAAAGCTTGATACCTTGCCTACTTTTTATTTTAGTCACTCATTAGGGAGGGCGCTTGATAAGGTGAGAGTCTATGCTCAAGGGATGTGAAGGAAGTTCCAACATATCTTGGGTATTTCCCTCACCTTATTTGTTCATTCTATAAACTCTGATTATTTCGAGTAGTTCCACATGTCAAGTTGTGTTGGACGAGAAATTCCGTTCTAAGCTAAGAGTATTCTAGTAAAATATTGTCTTCACCCTCCCTAGCAAGTTTCGTCCAAATGATAAGAGCTTGGCGTAGCTTCAACATGCATTTGCATATTTTTTATTCATTCACATCTTTGAAAGTTTATTTATTGAGGATTTAGTCTCCTCCTCGAGATTATATAGTTCATTCCAGCTAAGTCAAATATTCTCCCTCAATCCCATAGATAACATCATAGTCTATGATAAACCTACTACTTCGTTTTGGGCACTTCAGGATCTTCATGTGGCTAGACTCTTCATGCCGACCAGGGCCCTCATATGTTTATCGTCTCATAGAGACCCAACCCCCATCAGTCTAGTCACCCTCTCTGAGAAGCTTCCAGTAGTCGCCCATAGCTCTAAGTGGCATCATTTTAGTACTTTTGAAACCCTATCTTAGCTTCCAAGCATCATGCCCCATCAGAGAGAAACGGTACGCCAAGGTGTATCATACTGCTAGGAACGTGACCTTTTAAGGGTGCAAATGTGGGTCGAGAGCTCAAAATCTAGATACTGAGAACTCAACCCTTAAATAAACTTTAAAAGGAAATTGGTAAAAAAATAGAAATTAGTTGATGAAACACACACTATCACTTATGTAGAGGTTTTGGTGGAGGTGGCACACTAGGTTCGATATGTCCTGTACATTAGAGGTGGCTACAACCAGTGGATGGACATTGTAGATATTTATTAGAATTAGAAATTTCTTCTTCGAAGAGTTTTAGTTGATAGAAATGAAATCAAGGAGGACATTTTCCTTACCATGAAATATATGGAGAGGCACATGTAAGTGTTTAGAGAAGAAATTGGGAATCTCTCTTGATCCTAGTTTCTCCTTAAGAAGTAATAAGGGGCTCATTCTAGTTTAGTTGAATGTCCTACGGATATTTTGTCTTTTTTATTTCTATATTTAAGTTCAATAGTTTTTTTCTTAGAAATGACCTTAAAGAACTAACAATTATCCATATTATTTTTGTTTCCATGACTTCTTTTTTTTTCTCGAGTGGTTCACGAACATCCGTGGTCAGGGGGTGCAGGCTACGTCCACGTAAATTCTAAGGCTGATCTCTAGGATCAAACCCCTCGGCCATCATAGACCTGACCCTAAGGGCTTCGGGTAGAATCGACCCTGTGACCTCCCATTTTGGTGAGGCACGACTTGACTAATTGAGCTAACAATTGGGGCTGTTCCATGGCTTCTATTAGAACTATTTCTTTTATAATAATGAAACAATTAAAATTTTGTATTTGGTTTAGTTTCTCCACTAGTAAACTAGAACGAGATTATGCAAATATTTATGTATATTTATTATTCGAAAGAATACGTAAAGCTCATAAATATAGAATCTATGAAGAATTAAACCTATAAGTACAAAAAATTGTGGATAAGAAGGTCATAATTAGATTAAGCTACTTCAATATGAGAGTCGTTAGAACCATTATTTTCTCAAAGGACATGAACGTTGATGTACTTTAAAAAAAACATTTAAATCTAGGTTGCAGGCGTTAAAAAAAAAGAAGTGTGAGGGTGATCATATCAACAATGGGGTTATTCATATCGACAACGAGGTTGCTCATATCAACAGCATAAAGTTTTCGTTAAATATGATTGGAAGAGCAAGCAAGTTGACGTAAATGATGCTATTTTCACACGATTTAAGAGCATGCCAAGCTATGGTAATTTAATTTTTATTCTTTATAAATAAAAGCAGGTC
>APFE030267518.1:1855-17537 GCA_000404065.3 Pinus taeda | reverse complement strand
ATATGAAAACAAATTATATCCATGATCATAATAACATATTCAAATTGAAAAGTTATAAATATTATTTAATACACATTATTAACACAGACTAATAACAGTTAAGCAATTCCAATAATAATATTATAAATCAAAAGTTATTTATATGACAATCATTTAATATTAAAAGGAGGAAGGGAAATACAATATTAATTAAAATATATAAACAAATAAATAAAATTAGTTTATGGCAAAGATTGGAAAAGATGGTGAGAGTAGCAGAATTGGTTCAGTCCGTTGGCAAAGTTCCTCTACCATGCGATTTGGACTCTCTGGGAACGCATAGAAGGGGATTAGATATTCGCCTAACAGATCTAAAGAAAGAGATTCTTATCATGCCAAACTAGAGCATCTTCGACAGAACCATGGTTTTTTGCAATGAATGAATGATCTCATATGGAATCGAAGCCTTGCTTACAGATCACGCCATTTCCTATTAGATCGATGCTCCCATAAATTAGATCTGCACTCGCAATGGGAAGATCTAGATGTATAAGCTCGATCTCACTTCATCCTTTGCAGATTCGACGTCTGTGAGATAAAATGCGAAGGACTCTTGCCTAAAGTCTGATAGACTTTCTTTATAAAGCTGGTGATGCATAGACACCGATCTCTATTTTATTAATATCGATTGGATCTCCCTGAGAAAACATCTACCTCCTTTAGTGGGGATAAGCTATAATATACGAGATCTTGAACGTAATATTATAACTAAGTTTATTGTTTGGAATAATACACCCAACTCAGAGACGCTCATAGTAGGTCTGGACTCGAGAAGGGTAGTAATAACTATTGCTCCACGATTTTAGATTTTTTCTCAGCCTGAGGATTAGGATTTTCCATAGGAGGAAGAATGGGGTGGTAAGATGAAGATTGTGGCACCAAAGGAGTTGAGGTAGCCTCAATACATTATTTGAGGGTAGAGCATCATATAAGTCCACAGGTTATGGCTTACCTTGGGCCTACATATGGCGATTGCTAGTGGGTACCACGAGTTTGCAACTTGAATGTCCCAGATCTACAACAAGCACAAACGTTTGAACATGATCACCATGAAGCAATGACAAACACACCTTTGGATATTGAAGCACCCCATCAGAAACACTCGAAGGAATATAAATTACGATGTATAGTCATGTCGGCCCAACAAGGCCAGTTCAAGTAAAAGAGACGGAATGACACCGCCCAGATCTATTAGATCCAACAGATCAAGCACTGTCAAGGTCAGATCTACCCACCATAGACATGGACCAAATTCAAATCTTCATCAAAAATTTGCAAGGAAGGATGTTCTCCATGTGAATCTGGAAGGGGAGGATGATATAGGAACTAAAGTGTGAAATCCAATCTCATACATGTATCATTGCAAGTCTTTAATTTTTTCTATATGCCGAGAAAATTATGCAGGATAATTACATTATCCAAACCTATGGAATTGTCATAGAATCAACCATCACACTAAATATGAGATTGAGTTGAGGATACTCTAGTTCTAGCTCAAACGGCAAGGCTTCCTTTAAAGATGTTGTCAAGGGAAAGGGAGAATTCAACACCAAACCAACACCGGGAAAGGGAGAATTCAACACTAGATCTCCCTAGACCTTACATATTGGAGAAAAAAATCAAAGATCCTAGCCTTGACAATCTCTCTGCATGAGTTAAATGAACTTTGTGTAGAATTATATACTGAGGATGTTATATAGAGATTCAATTCTTTTTGGCCCAAATGAGAAGAATTACATCAATATATCTATACCACATGGACTGCAAATTATGATATCCATCTATGCTCTAAGGGGTTTTTTATTGTCACATTTGACACAATCAAAGACAAGGAATATGCACTCAATGAGGGACCATGGCTTTGGGGAAATATAGGAATTTTCATGATCTCTTGGTTCCAAGAATTTGATGCCAATACTATGGTGGTATCTAAAATACATGTCTGGGTCAAGATACGCAATCTCCCACTACATCTCTGGCATCTCAAAGTATTGAAAGGAATGGGGAATGCACTATGCAAATTTCTCAAGACAAATGCAGAAAAAGTTTCAAGAGGCATATTCACCTTTGCTAGAATATGTTTTGAGGTAGATCTTAGTCAAGGATTACCTAAAAAAATTATTCTAATCCATAATAATACACAGTGAAATGAACCACTACATTATGAAAATAACACATTTTGGTGCCGTGGCTACAAACAAATAGGTCACCTTCTCAGCACTTGCCCACATGCTAAAAAAGACACCAAAAGAAACAAGAAACCATCATAAAAACCAAAAGGTTGGCAATGCATAGAGCATCCAAATGAAACAACAGAAGAAAACGAGACAACAAAGAAAACTGCTGACAATATGGAGCAGACTACACAAATTAATCTCCATAAGGATAACAAAGAGCACAATTCAACATTAATACAACATTCCAGAAATACTCCACAATAGTACGAGAAACACACAACAAAAGCCAGTGGTAGCAAATGACTACATGTTTCAGAAAGGTCTGACTATAACAAAGAAGGACAAGCTAATACCAATGAAAATCAAATGTCTATTGTAACATCCACTCCCAACACTAGTGCTTGGTGAGAAGTGGAAAAAGAGAAAGTTAGGAAAGAATATATTAGTCTTTTATGGATTCTGAGAAATCAGAACCTGCTATTATTGCATATGCTCTTTAGCATCTACAACATGTAATTTTGATCATTTGTAATGAATAAAATTATGATTTTCTAGGGGAAAAAATAGTTTATAAAAATTCACTCAACTATGGTAACAACAACTTAGTAAGTGGCTAAATTTCAAAATGTCATTGACAGTTGCCTGCATGATAACATTTATGGAAGCAAGATGAAAACCATTAACAAAATCCATGTCTTTTCTCAACATAATATTTCCTTATATTTTTGATCTAATAATGAAATGGGAGACTTCCCGTTGGGTCGATAAGCTACATTCCATAAATTTGGTTAGCCATCTCTATTCAAAGAAACTGAATGCAATTTTTTTTCAAAAAGTGAAAAAACATATAATAATATTATCTCTAAGTTCAAGCTTTTATGATTCATATATTGTTTTTAGATAGTTCTTCCAAAATAATGACACAATGAATTTTTTATGGTGGGATTATTCTAAAGAACTATCTCAAAATTATAATATTAGTTTAATCAAATTAATATATTAAATGGTTTCCATGGAAAATAAATAAATGGTTTCCATAATAACAAGTAAAATATTTTTTTTAAATATAAAAATAATTGTATTCCTACACAAATTATGAACGTGAAGGAATTTACAAATACACAATCTAAATTTGATACACACAATGTGCATGTAAGGAATTTACAAACAGAAATGCATATTGGAAGCCCTTCGTGTATGGCAAATTTGATAGAATAATATTCCTCATTTCTCATGGACAATGAGATTCTAGGCTTTCACCTGTTACTCCTTACATATTCCGAATGTATTTGGATACTTGTTAATGTAATTATAGATTTCATCCTTAAATAACTTAGGAGATGAGGTGTATTGAAGATAAATAATATAATATGTTTGTAATAAAATAAATAATATCAAGATAGTTGATGCAAACTATATGTTTGTAATTCTTCATATAATCTCACAAAATAAAATCTAATGTTCCACTCCCTATATGAAGACTTTGAGTGTAAAGTTTATATTTGTAACTCTTTATATAATCTTTGCAAAAAAATCTAATATTCTATTATCTATATGTATTATATGTTATACCTTTAAGAAATATGTAATATGTCAACAAATTTTGCTATGAGAAATCCTCTTATTCAACAAGCATATAACCGAAACTCATTGTTCAACATGCATGTTCCCAACCTTATGATAAGAGCAAATGTACTCTAACCTACAGTTACTCCCATCTAGTTAGGTCAATTATGGGATAGCGACCAGAACATGCCCAAGAAAAAACTAGTTTCTATTTTCACTAAGAGAAATGCATCAAATCGTTAGCGAAACTTAATAAGTGTCACATAAGTGGAGATTACTCTTTCATAAAAATTGCAAATTTATATATGAAGTGGAAAAATTAACTTCCAACTAAGGGGAATAAAGTTGCGTAAATTTTGGTATCCCCTACCTCCTAACGAGTATATTTATTTACATTTTTTCAGTATCCATTTTTTATGCAAATACTAGTTTAAATTTTCAAAAAAAATAATTTGGCTCATTTTCCTACAAATCTTAACAATGAAAAATCACTCCACAAATATATAAGATTCACGGAATAAATATTGTAACTATATCAAAAAATTATGCAAGAAAAATATGAGGTAGTTATCCACATAGTGCAAAGGCTATAATAAGACCTTCAAGTTTAGGGTCCAATCAAATGTTTTAAAATATTTTTTGCAATAATATGATTTTCTGTTTTTTTTCAAAGTTAAAAATGATAAGTTGTATTGGTCAATTCTAAAGTAAAAGTGGTCAACGGGAAAATCGACTGCTAGAGTCCTTCCCTGGCATAAACTAATAAATATACTTGGATTTGAGAAATATGGTTATCAAGATAAATGAGAAGAAAACACATTCATATTCCATAAAAACAATTACAATTTATTAGACATCTAAATATGAGGAATTCATTAATTATGAATATATGGTAAATATTATAAATATTATAAATTTAAATTATTAGAATAAAAAGTACATTAAACTTTGGAAGTCGAAACCAAAAAGCACCCGATCATTCTGTGTATATATATACTTATTTAATAAAAATCAATCAAATTTGACAGTTATTTTAGATAGCCTATCAAAGCACATGCATTTTCCTCATTTCCATTCTAAGTAACATAGTATCAAAGCACATGCATTTTCCGCATTTTCCTCATTTCCATTTTCAATAACTTATTTTTCCATTTTGGCATTACTTTCTCAAGGTTGAGCATCCTTTTACATGCCTACATGCTTACTTATGTTAGGTTTTTTTTCGAGAGTTAGATCTGATATGAGAATTTTTTACATCTTAGTACTCATGAAGGCGTATCCCTCTATCATTATGTTAATTGTCTCAAAGAAACCTAGCAATTTGTCTCCCATCTATTCATCACTCTAAAAGAAAACCCCTAATTCCCATGTTTTCACGCCATTCTAGCAATTTTTATTATCTCTCATGCGTGCACGAGACATTGGCCTTTGACTCAATCCCAACCGTAAAGCTTGTACAAGACTTTTTATCTTACCCTCAGAGGTTTTCGACCTCAGATATTCGAATATTGCTTTGCACTGAGAGATTTTAGCTCTTTCCATTGGTCATTCAACGAGCCATGCATTTGCCGAAGCCTTCCTTCCGTTGAGCTTGGTGGTAGTTGGAAAAACTTCAATTTAGAAAAAATTTCATATCTAAGTGACCTTTCAACTTTATGTATAATTTATTTCAGATCTTAGAAAGGAAAAATTGTTATAAATACATTAAAACATATAAAATATTATATGGGGCATCTAACCGATTTTGATTTAATGTCCAATTCTTTGATGGAATTGGCCATATGTGTTTTTGTTCGAGATATATTTGAGACTGGCATTGTATGGTAATGTTTATTCTTCTTTCCATATTCTTATTGTATTTTTTCCTAAATACAATAAAAATTAGCTCGCTTAGGCTTCCTTAAGCAAGCCATTATTTTCTCCAAGTAAAGTCCATGTGTTGTGAGGTGGTGTATTATCAAGAGGTGGGTTTTATTTTCATAAGAAAATATTTTCCATCTAATTTGAATCCCTTCGTCATTTTGTCATTGGAAGAAACCTTAGCTCAGAGCTTTGTTGAAAATGCATTACCTCATCTCTATTTATAACATGATGTTAATTGGCAGAGAGGACTTCTAAGAGTGGTCTAGAAATATTGGGAACATGCTAATTTTTAATGAATTATGTAATGAAATCTATGAAGGAGAGGAGGAAAATGCACCTACTAACCCCATATCAGATAAAGAGCTACGCACTTGGAAGAACAATGAAAACAAAGTCTATGTCATGGTTGTTTCTTCAACAAGTGAAGAGGTTAGTCATCCTATTGTTTTAATTACAAATTCCTATGGT
Source organism: Pinus taeda (assembly GCA_000404065.3). NCBI lineage: Eukaryota > Viridiplantae > Streptophyta > Pinopsida > Pinales > Pinaceae > Pinus > Pinus taeda. Next base: position 11,424 of record APFE030267518.1, on the reverse strand, counting down.
GCATTGAAGAAGTTTAAATATCGTATATGACTCACACTTAGAATTGGAGGTTTTTCAATCGATGGTCAAACACTCTAATCTTGAGTTGAAAGATGATGACCCCCTACCACTAGTCTATGAAATTAGAGACATCATGATGATGTAGATGTCATTAGAATTAAGATGGTTGTTTCTCTCACAACCCTTATCAAGGCCCTCTATCGTACATACTCTCATTATCTTGAATCCTTGCAAGCTAGTGAGCAACTCAAGTCCATTACTTTTGACACCATGGTGAAGGAATTTGCATATTGAAAGAAAATTTATGGGAAGAGGAATACAATAAATCAATCCATTGAAGAATTAGTATGCCTTGCTCAGAAAATAAATAATCAGTCTCATGATTCTCCTAAAAGCAGTGGCATTGAAGTGTATGTGGGAGAAATAATTTCAGAGGTGAGAGGGTAAAAACCATCAATGAGAAAGGCTTCATATTCATTACGTCTGTTGCAATAGAGATGAACATGATCCATCCACATGCAACATGCCTTAGGAGAGAATCAAAGATAGTTGAAACTAAAAGGAATATAAAGGTAAAAAATCATATTTATGTTAATGTAAAGCACTTGAATCTTCTCATTATATTTCTTCATTGCGCAATATTGGCGTGACAAAATATTTCTTTCGCACTTAATTTGCTTCTTGGAGAGATACATGGGTGCTTGATACAAGTGCAACCTTCCATATGACCTTTTGGAATGCGCATTTTGAATATTTTAGTGAAAATGTAGATGCCATTATGTATTTGGTAGACAAGTCAAGTCCCAAGCCCTTAAGAATTACCACCATCATGATTAAACTACCTGGAATCCATCATTTTATTCTGCATGATGTACTCGACCTTTGAGGGCCACAAAGAAATATATTTTCCCTTTTGTCACATTAGCTTGCAAGGGAACTTGTTGACGGTGCTGGACCATCCAACAATTAGTGGATCACCCCGGTATGAAGTCCCAACTAGACCTCACACCATTTGGTGTGGGAGTCCCATCCAGTATGATGGCTCGGTTGCCATTGTCTTAAGGATTTGCCTCAACTCTTGCTTGTCAGCACAGGAGAGTGGTTTGCTTTGTCTTCGAGAAGTGAGGTTCGCATACCTGGTGAGTGTAAGTGTACCTGTGTCAATGGTTCTTTCGCTGTGAGGGGGAGAAGGTGAAAGTGAGTTCCATGTCGAAAGGGACCAGTCCCAACTCAACTAGGAACACACAACACAAGAGTACATATATAGCTTCCAACAGAGTAGTCCAATCGGATGCGATAGCCACAACATACAAGGTAAGATAACACATACAACAATCACGGAACAGTCCAAACGAGTGCAACTATTGTTACAACAAGGTTCATGTGAAAGGTTTGTCTGATGTTTGGCAGAGTAGTCGACATGGACATCATAGCATTAAAAAAATATACAACACATTTCCATTAATATATTATGCATTACAACAAATGAATCAGTTTAGATTTAGAACACAACTTAAAGAAACATGCATTACAAGTGTTAAATATGAGTCTTACAACAAATACAATACATGTGTGAAAACATGTTGGCATGTTAACATGCTTCTGAATTAAGAGAAAGTTCCAAGACACATCGTTACACCATATATCACTAACCCCATCAGCGGGGCATTGCAGCCACTACTTACTCCTCAAAGAAAATATTACAGACTCTCTTGGCTATGCGGGACGAGTTGAGGTGAAAAGTCTCTTCACTTAGAATGAGGGGGTATTTATAGCCAAGGGTGAGAATGATCCTTGTGGCTATTCGACTACCCTCATGACCATTCAACTTCCATGACTTTCTGACTTACATCACTCTATGTTCAACAAGTGGGTCTCTTGGACTTCGATGTTACATCATATTGATTGACAACAAGCCCATAGCGGAGATGTGGATGACATGACTCATGACATGACTCGACATGACTTGACATGACAATGCTCGCACATTCATGCTACTGCTAGAGTGCATGTCAAGCTACAGTGCTATTCGGTGATGGATGTATTCATGGTGTATCATAGCTTCAACTTCACATGGCGAAGTGCATGGATTCTTCAATGGTTCTTGGTTCGCTTGATGAAGCTTTATCATGTTATTCCTTGCTTGCATGTTGGAGGCTTGACAGGTTCATTTCTACACAAAGGTGCATGTTCGTCACATCATCCACTTCGCATGCTTCATTCATTCATCCGTTAGTGAACCTCTCCTTTTGCATGTGCTCCCTTCGTTCATCCTGTTTGTCATCTTCCCATGTTGGTTCATGTACCTATGTCTGCAGTCACTCATGATGAGATGACATCAAATTCGAAAATTCCCAGTCTACCATAGCACATGATCATTCGGATGCAACTGACTTAGAGAGGTAGCAGGGTTGTGATGTGGGATGATGGCTCCAGGCAACTACTGATGAAAATTGTGCGAGTCACTATGAGATGGAGACAGACAATCTGAGTCGACAGTGACTCCCTGCAAGGTCTAGCTTGTTTGAGAGGAAAAATTATGCAAAGTTTGGGAGGGATAGTCTAGGCTATAGGAGGGCAAGGCAAAAATGGTCTGTGGATTTTCTAGAATGAATAGTTTGTGGGGGCTAGACAACTAGATTTGCAATTTTCCAGAGGAAGTAGCGAGGTTGTGTGGTGGGTCAACAGGTAGGGATTCCACAGTTTTCTAGGAGAGCTTCCTAGGAGACTGATAGCCATAACTATGCAATTCCCAGAGGGAACTTCCGGTTGGCTACTAGGGCCATTGGCAACCAAAACTGCACAATTCCTAGATGGAACTAGTAGTTCATTGCTCAATCACTAGCAGCTGAAACTGCACAATTCCTAGAGGGAACTGGTAGTCTTCTGCTAGGAGCTACTAGCGGGGAAATTGCATTGAAGCTAGGAAGTTGTACTACAGATAATATTTGCGCAATTTTTGAGTTGAGTAAACTACTAGACAACAGAAGGCTTGCTCATGAAACTTGTGTAATTCCTTAGATGAGCAGCCAATTGACCGTCCGAATGACTGATTCGGAAAACTACGCAATTTTCTAAAGGAGACGAGGACAGGCACTTGGTGCGTGTCTCACCTGTGTGCGCAATATCCTTAGTCAATTGAGCAGGTAAGGTCAATGGCCTCTGCACAAAGTTTGAGTGGAGTTAGTCCTAGGATGACTGTCGGGTCCAATTGTCTGAGTGGCCAGCAAGATTGCCGATTGAGTTTCTTGCGGGCAATGTAGGTTGGAAGGACTGGCTTGGTGCTTTTGAACTATTTTGGTTGATAGTTGATCAAGCCCAAAGAAGGGTGATGGTCTAGCTGTGAGTGAGGAGTCTGGTCGTAAGAACTTTAAGCAAAAATGGCTAAGTGTGTGAACAATCGAAAGATGCATAAGTGAAACAAGCACGAAACTCATTATTTCTCGTTCACTGATCGAGGCGACACTTGCACAACAATGAATGTGACTTTGTGTGTGAGTGCGAAAAGTGCTTTCATAGCGAATACAACAAGTACATACAAAGTGAAGACTTTAAGCATAACCAGAACATGGTCACAAGAATGACTTGGACATCAACAAGGAGAGACTTGAATGAAATGAACAGGCAAGGTGGATGTAAACAGTCACACGAGCTCACGGAGTGAACTCAAGTACCTACAGTCATCAAGTGAACTCTTCAAGGGAAGCTCTGAAATTTGTGTAGGCCAAATTTTTGAGGGTGGTTGTAACCACTACAACACTTGGCGACACAATGGTAGAACTCTAGCTTCTTTGTTTCAGTTCATTGCTAGCACAGGGCCTTGGTATTTTGGGGAGTATTGAATCGATGTGCGGGTTACTTCAGTTTCCCCACTTACCCCATGGACATATGTGGTTCATCCTTTTCCAACTCAGTTAAACACAATCAAAAGTTCAGCTTCAATCTCAGCGTTTCAAATCTGTTAAGGGCAGTTTAGGGCGCGAGTTGAAGATTTTCAGAGTATAAGTTTTTATCTCAAGTGTTCCTCTGCTACCAGCAGGCTTGGACAATACCTCGATGGAGTCAAGCAGGAACATACAAATTGCTCCACTACGAGCGAGCTTAGTCAGTACCCTGGTGGAGTTGCATGCTTCACCCCTCTGCACAGGAAGCCTTTCTCTTCTTTCACCTTTATATTTTTCAAGAGGATTGTGCATAGGCACTTATTTATTTTTGGGGTGGAAGAGCGACCTCGACTTATTGAGAGCAGAAGAGGCTGTTCCTTTAGAAAACCATGTGAGACCTCTGACATAGGTCTTCTCGTTTTGATTTTCCCTTTCTCTGTTTCTACTAGTTGGATGAGTTTGAACACACAGAGTAGAAGGCTGAGTACAGGCATGGGGCTTCCCAGTGTGGACATAGGTTTTAGGCTGGACCAAAACTTCCCTTGCAAACAGTTTCTTTTTCCATCAAGACCTCATCAGCCAAAAGTTACAACCAAGCATAGAGAAGGCGACACAAGATTGGCCAACCGCTGCAACGTCACAAGTTTCTTCCACTTTCAGCCACATACTCTATTCAAAATCTAGTACGCAATACTTGGCAGCACTTATTTCTGGAAACAAAAATAGTAATATATCAAATAGACCAAATGAATGTGAACAAAAATATTAAGCATAATCAAACAAAGAAAAAGCAAAGATAATAAGAAAAACAAACCAAATGAAACAACAAGCAACAAGCAGACTACGTACATGGCACATGCATGGCCTGACCCTTTGAAACTAATGTTTGAGGACTTGACCATTGATAAGAATATTATCAATCCTCCTGTCAAGTGATTGCAAATGATACGTGTGCGAGCCCAGTTTCTGATGGACCAATGCCGGTTCACCAGGCTCCACTACCAAAACCTGGTGGCACTCCAAAAGACCTTCAAGTGAAGACAACACCAATGTTTCAAGTGTTGTGTACAATATCGGCTCAAATGATGGCATGTGGTAGTTATTCTTATTCCAGGAAGGGTTGAAGTTTCTGAGGTCAATGCGTAAGCGAATCTTCCCAAATTTCTTATGTATAGGATTTAAATTTGAAAATCAAATATGATGATGAACTTTGTAAGTAATCCAAACACTTAAAATGTTAGTCAATCTTTTCAGTGAAAGGAGTACAAACAACATGTATGTGTTACCTGTTCTTCGCTGCAAAGGCTTGTCTCCTACTTTACCTGGAATCTCATTTTGGATTGGTAGCATTCAGTGGGTACTCAAGTCATCATCTACTTGTTCAAACCCATCCATGTACTATTTGATCAAGTAGTCAACGATTGGTCGTTGTTGTAGAGCGTGACTTGTATCGAAGTTAGCCATATTCAGATCATGGTGGACTCCGAGGTTGCGTTGTTCGTTCATCGGATTGGTCCTTTGTGTGTTTAGCATGAGTGCTTTAACATAATTGTTTGTGACTTTGAAGTTCAAAAAGCTTTAAATCATGCATTGTCCATTGTTTTGGATGACTGAGATACACTCAATCCTTGAGCCATCACGTGTTCCTAATTTGTCAAGAATCATGGCCCATAATTTCTCTATAGATAGACCATTTGACGTGCTGATACTGCTCCGACTACCATTTTTTCTACTACTACTACTATCGGGAAAGAAAACTATACAAGTTTCATTATCATTATTTGGGCGAGGAAGGAGTCCCAACTTCTTGTCTGATGAGGTTGGAGTTGGCCATGCAAGATAACACTCCAATGCCTTTTCTAGGAGGTAGTTGCCAAACATGATTTCTGCGAAGCCCCATGGTTTGTTCTCGCCATTAAGGGGAGTGACATTCTGTTTCATATACCTCTCAGATAACACTCAAATTTGGTTGCATCTACCCTTCTACAAAAACCACATGTGAGACCAGTCCGTAGCAAAATATCCATCTAGCTTGCTGGACCAGTCTCTGCTGAGTAGCAGGTCATATGCTTTTGTCATGTCCACAACAACTATGTTGATGCATTGATGAAATCGACTGTCATGAGATAATCAGATGATCACATCTCAAAGTTTCGTAATGGTTGGTACTGATGTTCTGTCAAGTTGGATGATTCTCATGGATGTTTCACTCCATCGTGCATTAATATTCTTAGCAATGGAGAGCAGCATGATGTTAGCTTCCGTGCTAGAATTAATGAAGAAGTTGTGAAGGTTGTAGTTGAAAACTTTGAGTGAAAGCATGAATGGGGGGAAACTTGAGTTTTATTCTTGCATCTAGAGTGTATTGAGCACATTAAATAGTGATATGGGAGGTGTGCTTTCTCCCTTGCTAGTGTAGGCCGCGCTGTCTTTTCTTCTTTATCCCAATGCGCGCAACAGGATATCTTGCTGACTCTAGACTTTAGCTAACTCAAAAAAACTGATGTTCCCTCAAGTTTTCATCATGTCATTGACTATGTTGTAATCCATAGGTGGTAGACTCATCGAGGTGTTTGGGGTGGAATGGATGTCCATGCTATCGAGCGGAGTGTTCTGCAACTTGCTTCTCATGGATGTATTCTTATCTGTCATTTTCTTTCTGGACTTTCTTTGTATTTTTTGCTTGAATTTGATGGATCGACCTTCTTTATCAACTATCTCACTTTATCTTGCATTTCCCCAAGTGTAGGGGGAGCCCCTTTACTTATAAGACTGTAACGATCATTTTTTTGGGCTACTTCTCAGTGTTCATCTTCGAGATTACTTGTGAGCACTGGTATGTGTTCACCACATGCCGAGAACATGGTTCTTCATCAAGTGCAACCTCTTCGTTATCATATGTGTCTTCTGGTGGCTCCTGTATGTCACCATCCACATTGAGGGTATCACTATAGATAGAGGTAACAACTATCTGAAGAAGAGTTCTCGGGATGAAACTCTTCGTGGAAGGAAAAAAAATTAGTATCAACGCACTAATCGAGTTGGAACACAGGCTTTTTTGAAAACTTGGAACCAAACCCATTGTTTCTTGATGAGCTAGTTGATCAACTACTTTCCTTTCTCTGTCTAGGCAGATGCCTATTCACGAATGTGTCTGTCTTCCACTGCTTGAGTTCAGACATTTCATTGGTCAAGTTCTTGACAAGGTGAGTGAGGGTTTCAATATTAGTTATTTCCTTGTCTCTACCGTTGCTGGTCATTACTTGGGGCTTTCTGCTTGCATCCTTGGATTCTTTTGTTGGTTTGTCATCCTTGATGACTCTAATGGCACACAAGTATTTCTCAAGAGCAATAGCCGCTTCGCAGCATTCTAAAAGTGTTGGCTTCGCAACTAGCTTGACGAATCGCGCTATAGTGGTTAGTAGTACAGACGTGTAATATTTGACATTGATGGAGTCATGAGGTTTGGTGTCTACTATAAACTTGTTCAAAATATGCATAAACCTCTTATTGATGTCTTTCACTTTCTCTTTTCCCTCCATGTTGAGGCTTCCCAATTCTTTGAGTAGAATGGTTGGGTCTTGTCATCAGAGAAATTTTCAAGGAACAACCATTTGAAAGAAATCCAGTTCTGTATGGAGTTGGGTGGGAGGTTGTGATACCATGTAGCTCCGTGGTCATCCAAGGTAAATGGAAACAATCTACATGCTACGTCGTCATAACGTACCTCAAGGGTCCACAGTTGTAGGTAAAAGTTGTCTAAGTGCTCTTCTACCTTCACCACGTTATCAGGGTTAAACTTAATGTTCATTCTCTCTGATCACTTCATCATCTTGTGCAGAATGTCCGAGAGACCCAATGGTCCCTGAGTCATCCATTCAAGATTTCAATCATCCATATCTTTGTCTTCTTCCTCCTCTTCATCTTCTTCCTCTCCTTCGGAATCTGATGATTTCGGATCTGAGTTTGTCGATTCGTCTCCGTCTCCACCTCCTCCGCTGCCTTCCCCTCCACCTCCTATATTGGAGTTTGATCTCAAGTCCACAAGAGTGCCTTGTTCTTCTTCAAAGAATATTGGAGGTTCCTCTTCATCTTCAATAGCTTCTTTGAAACCTTCAAGAGTAGCTGTTAGAAACTTATATATTATGAAGCAATGGAACACATAAAGTATTGCATAAATATAAACACAGAAAACACATAGAACAAGAGAGACACAGATATACATGGTTCACCCAGTTTGGGCTACGTCCACCTTGAACAGCCAGTCCTTCCTTTCTATTATCTAGCATAATGAAGAGACCCAACCTACAATAGATCTGCTGTAATATCCTCTATTTTCTCTCACAGTCTCACCTCTCTTCTTCTTGCTCAGGGAATACACATATATATTACACAGACTCAATACAATACCCTCATATCACCCCCGCACCCCCCTGCGTGGAGGGGTGTACAAACTTCCTGGGGCATACATCCGGCTGAAACAAAGACTTCCGAACAATCATGCTCCACACACAACAATCTCCCACTTGGATAATGATTGTAGCAACTCCACCACTACTTCATTTGCTGGAAAATGACTCCTCTTTGGACCTGGTTGTTTCCCATCTTCATCATCATCCTTGAAGACCAATTGAAACTGAGCATATTCTCAATTTCTCCCTGGTTACAACTTTTGTTAGCATATCTACAGGATTCTAGCTAGTGTGTATCTTTTCCAGCTTCAACTCTCCATCTTCCAACATTGATCTTATAAAATGGTACTTGAGCTGTATGTGTTTAGTCCTGCAATGAAATGTTGAGTTCTTTGCAAGATGAATGGCACTTTCGCTATCACTGTAGTGCTCCTCCTGTTATCTCTATCACTTGCCATATCAACATCAACATATCCCTATAGAGAAATGTTTGAACAACCAAAGCGTAATGCTTGATTTGTGGTACCTTTCAAATATCTGAGAATCCATTTCATTGCCATCCAATATTCCTTTCCTCGATTATTCATGTACCTGCTTACAACTCCCACTGCATGTTCAATATCAGGCCTTGTGCAGACCATTGCATACATTAAGCTTCCAACTGCTCATGCATATGAAACTTTAGACATATAATCGATGTATTCATGGGTCTTTGGGGACATTTCCTTACTAAGTTTGAAATGGCTAGCAAAAGGTGTACTAATTGGTTTTGCATTGTGCATATTACATCTTTTCAACACCTTTTGTATGTACTCATCTTGAGACAATTTTAACTTGCGATTTTTTCTGTCTCTAGTGATTCTCATACCAAGGATTTGTTTTGCAGCTCCAAAATGCTTCATTGCAAATGAATTTACCAATTTTATTTTGAGCACATTTATTTCCTGCATGTTAGACCCTGCAACAAGCATGTCGTCTACATACAATAACAATGTAATATAGCTACCATCATTTTGCTTTTTCAGATAAACACAACGATTAGAGTGACATCTAGTATAACCTTGTTCAGACATAAACTTGTCAAATTTTATATACCACTACCTTGGAGCCTATTTTAAGCCATACAAGCTCTTTTTCATCCTACACATTAGTTTCTCATTCCCTTTCACTTCATATCCTTGTGGCTGCTGCATATATATCTCTTCCTCCAAATCCCCATGGAGAAAGGTTGTCTTTACATCTAACTACTCAAGATGCAAATCTTCAGCTGCTA